>PVJI01005356.1:0-97326 GCA_004026765.1 Micronycteris hirsuta | reverse complement strand
CTCCTCCCCCTTAGTTCCCTCCATGTGTCCTCTACAGTGATTCCTGAAAACGCTTCTCCCCATTGTCCCCGTCCCCCCCCCTGTCTATTGATAGACTGTTCTTAATTTCAATGTCTCTGTTTATATTTTGCTTACGACACCTCCACACTTTCTAAGTCCAAGCTTTGTATCAAGCGAGAACAGCAGAAAACAACTTCCTCCAGGTGTCTTAGTGTTGCTCCGGGTAAAAATGAACTCTGCTGTTAAAGTGGTGCCCCAAGCAATGGTTGGGGAATGATTTAAGAAAAAGACATGCAAAGAGCTGATCTTATCTCTTGTGAAACCCTGTCTGAAGGTACTTTCTGTTTAGGCTTCTTTGTTCTTAATTTGAGAACGGCCCTGGTAGCTGTTTGAAATGAAGGACACACTAAGGCCTCGCCCCCTCCCGTTGCCGGGCAGCAGAGTCAGATCTCAGGCTCCGCCCCAGACCCAGAATGAGTCAGACGCCACATTTTAACAGCGTTCTCAGAGGTTTTCTGTGCAAACAAATGTGGAGAAACTCAGGTCTAAGGAATACTTTGCTTATTCACATCATCACAACGGACTCAGGTGATGGCCCTCGGAATTTATTTGCCTTAGAGCACTTCAAATATTTTTTGTATTAGATAGTCTCATTTATTAATAAATAGTATATGTACTATCACTTAGCATATTAATAAATAGAACAGATAGTATCATTTATTGTATTAATTCCAGTTTGGCAGAGGCCTCGCTGATATATTCATTTTGCGTGTAAGATCAGTCAAAACATATTTGATAATGTGTATTATTGATAAATAATTATGCTTTCTACCAATACTCTTTCCCAAGTCATGTTGAAAAGATGAAGTCTCTGGGATACCAACAGATACTACTTACAAAAGAGTTTCATGATCACATCTTTATTTTTTTAATATATTTTTTAATTTATTTTTAGAGAGAGGAGAAGGAAGGGAGAAAGAACAATGTATGGTTGCCTCTCACATGGCCCTCACTGGGGACCTGGCCCCGCAACCCAGGCCTGTGCCCCGACTGGGAAACGAACCGGGACCCTCTGGTTCCCAGCCCGCGCTCAATCCACTGAGCTACGCCAGCCAGGCCACGATCACATCTTTTTGGAAGTACTAATCATTGTGTTGGCTCTACCAGTTAAGAAGATATCTTTACAGTAGGGAATCTCAAAGAAAGTCTAGAATTTTCAGCATGGCTCAGCCTGTTCGGCCTGCTCTAAGGGAATACCATAGACTGGGTGGCTTATAAATGACAGAAATCAATTTCTCACAGTTATAGAGGCTAGAAATCCAAGGTCAGGGTGCGCACAGATTGGGTGTCTAGTGAGGGCCCGCTTCCTGGTTCATAGACCGCTACCTTATCGCTGTGCCTGCAAGCGGTGAAAGTGCGAGAGGTCTTTGGGGGGTCTCATTTATGAGGGTGATGATCCCATTTGTGAGGGCTCCTAGGGACCTCATCTGCCAATACCATCACATTGAAGCTTAGCATTTCAACATGCGACTCTTGGGGGTGACGCAAACATTCGGCCCATAACACAAAATATTCCTAAATTATTTGAATGCTGAGCAAATTTTGTTAAACAAAGGATATCTCAGGCTATTTCTCCATGGAACAGACCTTTCAAAAACACTTCCCCAAGTGACACCAACCATTGTGTTTGCATTGTTTTCTGGCTAGCAGAGAGGGCATAGCTTGGTCTGGAGACTAATTCCTGTAGCTGTCTTTCTCAGCCAGGGGTTTTCCATATAAACCTATTCTCTCTGACTTTTTATTTTCTGATTGCGTTACCACCATGGGTTATGTTTGGGTTCTACATACTCGCTTTTCATTGTAAGGACCTCAAATCTATTGTAAGTTTGGAAAGTCACAGATGATAACTAAATACAATACAATGATAACAGCAACAATAGAAAGAGCTGCCATTGTTTGGTAGGACTGTCTACCAGGCTCTGTGCTAAGCTCTTTATGTGGGTGATTGACTCCCCCTAACCACCTTGTGAGGTATGTACACTTGTCCCCGTTTTTCAGATGGGCAAATTGGGGATCGATAAAGTTAGATGACTTTGTCAAGTTTATAGCGCCAGTAAGTAAAGAAGCTCACTGATCAAGCTCACATATTGACCTCCCTGCTCAGCTGCAGACCAAGATTTGAATGCTGGCTGACCGACTCAGCCCAATCTTAGCATTCTCTCTACACTCTCACCAAAGAAAGGTTCTGGGGCAGGAGTGTTTTTCTAACTTTGAAGTTCTGTGCTTTCAAGTTTAGATTATAACACCTGGTGGGTATGTACATTTAGCAATTTTTAAAGCAATCACTTTCAAGGCCTTCGAATCACATTTGTTCTCGATTTACAAACTAATGTGCCACTTTAAGTATTTCGCGTAGCACTCATAAATTCAATAAATGGCTCTTTTCTTTGTAGGAAGTGCATTTCAATTGTTTGATAAAAACTTCTGAAGTGATCTTGGAAAGTTGAAGACAAATCGCTTACAACAGAATTACCCTATGAAACCCATTTTCGCATTCATAATACAAAAGCCCATTTGTTCTCCATCAGTGAAAAATGGGGAAATACTGAAAGGTGGGGAGAATCGGTAGTGATTTCTAACCTTTCTTGTGCTCTGCATAACTTAAGACATCTGGTGGACCTTGTATTCCCCTTCTTAAAACACTCTTTTAAAAGATGTAATAGGAAGTGCATAAAGTTACAAAGAAAACCAACTGTATTGAAATACATTATCAAAATGTTAAGTAAATTTGTGGCGTACCGATACTTACGATTCTTCTTAATGCATTAATTAACAAAATGTAGAAGCAGGTTTAATGGCCATGATCATTTTCAAATAGTGATGCATGTGAGCAATATATAGAGACATTTGCAATACGTTCCACGTGAAAAAAAATGTGATTATAAGTTGAGACAAAATCTCAAATATCATGACTGTTTAATTTCCTAAAATCATAAAGAAAGGAAATGATAAAAAAATGTTAGACATTACAGACAATAAAGATACACTTTTTTCCCCTATCCAAGTTCATGGAGCCCCTGAATCCATGAACCTCCTTCCCATGGCTGGGCCTCAGGCTGAGAGAGCCTCTCAGAGCTCAGTGCTAGGGTGAAGTTCTTTTCCTTTTATTCAATAACAACTGTACAACATGCTATGATTCCATTTCTCCCTCTAGTTTTCAGAAGCCTAAGGATAATGTTTGCTAATTGGTAGCAGCTATTTTTAGCTTATACCGTGTTACAATGTTTGCGTCTTTCCTCTTAGCCTCCTTTCGATTCTAGACACAGGAGAGGGGAATGCGAGTCCTGAGAATGTCCTTAGAGAGCAACCACTTTGACCTACTTCGTTTTCATTAGGAATGAATGCTCAGCCGGATGCCTTGATGCGCTCAGGATCAGTGGAAGAACTGAGCCTAGAATATAGTTTCCCCAAATGTAGTCCACTTTACGCCTGCATCGGAATCAGATGGCAGTGTGCGTTTTTTAACAGGCTCATCTAGGCGGTTCCGATACACATGAGAGTCTGAGAAACAGAGGCCTGAGTCATGAAGGCCTGGTTTCAGAAGTTCTTTCCCACTGAAGCATACTGCCCGCTGAATATCTATCAATGACGGGGGAAGAGAATGAATCAGAATCACAGAGAGGCTAGTAGCCAGTGATCTCAAGAGTGCAAGCTTCGGGATCCGTTTTTCAAAGGAGGAGGAGTACCCATTCCCGTGAAATTAGAAGGAAGCAGGAAATACTACCTAGTGCAATGTCGTTTGCCCTCAGACACAGGCAAACAGGGTTATACGACCATGCCAGCACTTACGCAGGACTCAGATAGGACACAGAAAGAGTGAGAGACTGGATGGGATCAAGACTGATAACTGATAAGGCTAGTGGGGTGACCAGTTGAGGGAGAGAGGGGGATTCGACCAATGGGGAGCTCATAGCTACCAGGCAGGCAAGAGTTTCAAAGGAGATGCCACGGAGTCTCCTCCTCCTTCATTTCTTCTCAACAACCAGTGAGATCTTTATAAAAGGCTAATTAGACCATATCCCCTCCTCTATGTAAAAGTCATTGAAGCCTTTCCATTGCATTTAGAAAAACGTCTACCCCATGACTTACCCCTTACTGCTCTTTGGTCACTAGCTTCCTTTAAAGCCACTCTTTCTGTGTCCCCTTGTGTTTTCTACTCTCCTTCTATCTTCTGTTCCCATCTCCCTTCTTCAAGAGTCTGGCTCTTGTTTTTTGCTTAAATTTATTTTTTCAATTACAGTTTACGGTTAATATTGTTTTATATTAGTTTCAAGTGAGCAGGATAGTGGGTGGACAATCATGTGTATTACAAAATGTTCCCCCCCGATAGTTCCAGGGTCCACCTGGCACCATACGTAGTTATTATTACCATGTTATTTCCTAGGCTGCACTTTACATCCCCATGACTGTTCTGTAACTACTGATCTGTATTCCTCGGTCCCTTCACCTTTTACAGCCAGTCCCCCAGCCCCCCTCCCTTCTGGCAACCATCAGTCTCTTCTCTGGATCTGTGAGTCTGTTTCTATGTCATCTCTCAGATCTCACCTTGAATGTCTCCTCCGCAGACAAAGCTTATCTGTGGAGCGTGGCCCTGTAATTGTCTTTCAGATAACTCCGGTTTGGGCTTCGAATTTCAAAACTGACAAGCTGTGTTTTTATGTTTATTCATTTATTTACTATTTTGTTGTTCATCTCTCTGGGGAGACAGCTAGCTGTGGAAATGGGATTTAGAGAAACTACATCATTATCCAGCTAAACCTCCTGTGATGTCCTATTGTAGGTACTCAGGAGGTATTTGTCGAATTTTAAAATGGGGACAGAAGGTTCCAGAATAGCAGACTGTGGTTAGAGGGAGTAATTTATTGTTTCTGATCCATGAGGTAGAATAATTCAAGCTAATTCTAGGTGGAGGCGTGGTCATGAACTGGCCACGTGCGTGGATGCAAAGTGATGATCGGAGCCATTGGAACTCAGCATGTCACACAGCTGGGCGGTAAAGGCGTTCATTATTAGAATGGTCCACAGCACGTTGGTCATGATGGCATGTCAGTCTCTAAGTTTCAGGGGGCATAAGTCACCCCCACTTGGAGTCCTCTGCTGATGCAATTAACTGATGCTGTGTGTTCTCGCCTGCTGGCCCCTATGCCCAGATCACCAACAGAGATAATCGGGGTCCTATTAAGCCCTCACTTTATCATGTTCTTCTCAGTGTTATTTTCATGCCATTTTAGGAATGCCTGAAGTGCCCATCCCTTCACTGGCACCTGCATGGACCCCTGACCGACGCTTGCATTGCCTATTCTACGGCAGTGCTGCTGTGGAGATGGGATGGGGGGGATCCCTAGGTGGCTTCAACATCGTGGGTCATCTCCTAACCATTCAGGCACAGATCTTCTGAGCTCTAGGAGCCTTCTCAACATACCTAGTGGTTCGGGGACCTGATCTCAGAGTGGGCGCGGGGTGATGCAGCCCCTTTTCAGAAACTCACAATAACGGCTATTTATTTCACCATAAGCCATTTTGGTCCTCTCCTTTTCCCAGCTGCGAAACTGTATCTCATTTGGGATGAGGCAGACTGCTTCTATATCATCATGTAGTTTCCTCAACTATTTTTATGGGATAGATAAATGTTGTTGCTACTCAGGATACTGAGGATTTTGCAATGCACAGCTCTAGTGTTTGCCAAAGATTTCACGTGTTAGAAACACAATATGAAAGCTTTTGTGTCTTATTCTTTGCATTTTCATGGCAACAAACATATTTAGGGAAGTGCACGTACACGGGTTACAAGAATACGGGGAAGCACCTTGTTCTGTTGATGCTGCTGTAACAAAATACAAGACGTCAGAAATTTGCTTCTCACAGTTCTGGAGGTTGGAAGTCCCAGATCAGGGTGGCAGCATGGTCACGTTCTGGGTAAGGTCTTCTTTCAGGTTGCAGACTGCCAACTTCTTGTTGCATCCTCACAAAGGGAAAGGGCAAGGGAGCTCTGCGGGGCCTCTTTTATAATGGCGCTAATCCCATTCATGAGGGCTCCACCCTCATGACTAAGCACCTCCCACAGGCCCCATCTCCTAATACCATCACCATTGGGAGTTAGGATTTCAGCATATGAAGTTTAGGGGCACATACACATTCAAACTATAGCAAGGGGAAGAGGTGGGAGGCGGCAGGCCTTTAACCTGTTATGATTGCAGGTGAATGAAAATGAAAATTAATTTCCAAGTATGGAGAACTTGTGATGGAGTAGCTGAGACTGAGCATAAAGGCAACTGTTCAAATTCCCTTAGGGTTTCAGGAGACACTGAGGAAAGAGTTAGGAGGTAGGCTGCTGGTGAGGGCGAAAGGGAAAATGGAGCAAGAGAGAAAGGAATAAAAATAGGGAAAAACACTGCAGATTGGGGTAGGGTGGTTCTGTCCAGGGCTGGGGTTGAAGTTTAGATCAAGGAAGCCAGGTGAAGGATATTTTACTAAGGGTAAGATATGCTGTGAAGAATCTTCAAAATATTCAACAAGTAACTAAGCAAGCAAGCAAACAAAAAACACCAAGAAAGAGAAAACCTACTGGGGCTGGAATTAATCATCAATTACATTTAGATTCGAACTGGCAATTTTGTTCAGTGTGGTACCGTATATTGTCATGAAAGTGTCATCCCAGTATGCGCGTTAGCTGTTGACAAGTTGTGATTTTTATTTTTTTATTTTTTAGATTTTATTTATTTATTTTTAGAGAGGAGGAGGGAGGGAGAAAGAGAGGAAGAGAAACATCAGTGTGTGGTTGCCTCTCACATGCCCCCTACTGGGGACCTGGCCTGCAACCCAGGCCTGTGCCCTGACTGGGAATCGAACTGGCGACCATTTGGTTCATAGGTCAGTGCTCAGTCCACTGAGTCATGTCAGCCAGGGCTACTGGTTTTAAAATAAGAAGAAACCTTTTTGAAAACCAAGCAATTAAAATGAATATTTATTTTCATTTCAAATTTAATTTTAAGTTTAAACCTCCAACTCAGATCTTACAGCCTGACTTCAATAAAAGATTGCCAATGCATCCCCAGTAATATTTAAATTTGAGAGGCCAAAATATAGATCATTCAGCAAGGTGAATGAGCACAAACCTTTTAAAAGTTGATAAGTATTTGGCATTTTTAAAAAATCTGGTAATTATTGTATTTTCTTTTTAAGATTTTATTTATTTATTTTCAGAGAGAGGAGAAGGGAAGGAGAAAGAGCAATGTATGGTTGCCTCTCACATGGCCCCCACTGGGGACCTGGCCCGCAATTCAGGGATGTGCCCCAACTGGGAATCAAACCAGGACCCTCTGGTTCCCAGCCCGCGCTCAATCCACTGAGCTACACCAGCCAGGCAATTATTGTATTTTTAAATCAAGATGATTTCAGATTCCTTTTTGCTTGATAATATTTTGGGGATGTTGCTATTTTCATCAAGTAAAACATTTTGCACAGCAGTATTTTACAATTAGCAAATATTTGGTGTCGATAAAGATGAATTATTGAATTAGACACATTTTCCAGTTATGTCATATTAGAAAATTCATGCTAAAAACTTGTATTCAGTCAATTATATGAAAATAAATTGTAATATTAAAGTAACTTTCCTGTTTTTTGAAATAAACAGGTGCCTATTAAGATTTTCTAATGAATATACCAGACAATGTATAATATTTCTCGTGAGCCTTTTGAGGAAGAAAATGTCAAACCTAACTATTTCACCTTGCTTATTACTCAGCTTAATTTATTTAAAAGTATAGTATTATGGCAACACTCACTGAACACAACAGTTTCATTCACAGAGAATTCTTTTTGATTCACTATTTTTGTTTTGAAAATGTCTGAATGATGAACCATTTGAAATTAGAGCTTATAATGAAGAAAATTAGATAAACAGGGATTTTTATCTAAAGTGACAACAGAGTGAAAAAAATTGTAGCAAATAGGACAACAAAGAGCCTACCTTTTCTTTTTTAAATTCTCATAAGATCCAAGTGGACGTCAAATCAAATGTTGATCAAATAATAATCTTTGTTGTATTTATAATACCTAACCACTCAAGAATAGTTAACAGGTCACAATTTATTAAAGCTAGCTGAGAATGAAAAAATAATAGAAATTTGTTAATTTGGTATTTTTGCAAGATGGAATTGGAAGAGCTATGTGGAGTATATTGATTATGCTCTTTTCCAGGTAATTCATTGAGTCAAATATCTAGCAACAGTGGCTTTTTGCCCATATTCAGTTTCAGAGGTAAAATAATATTTTATATCTTGAAGTTTTTTTTTACAAAAAATTCCAAGAGCTCTTTAAAAGATATTTCATAAATAATTCATGCATCTTTATAGTACAGTTTAATTTTTCAGACATATTTCTCCTGTGTAGAAACAAACATTCATATATAGACATGTATCAGTTAGGTATTGCTATGTAACAAAATAACTTGAAACTCATTCAGTGAAATCAACAACCATTTGTTAGTCTATCACATTTTCAGACATGGCAAGGAAGTTCTTCACTCTCTACTGGGATTCTTTATGTGTCTTTATTTAGCTGTGTTTTGACTAGGTGCTATATCCAATCCTTGGCATCTGATTTTTACCCTCTGCTTTCATTCTCTTTTGCTTTTTGTATCTAGCTATTGATTTCCTATTCAAATTTGTTAGCCCCTCTGGGATGATGTCATCTGGGACTCCCGGGACAAGTTGGCTTTGCTTCATATGTCTCATCTTTCGGCTGTTTCAGGCATAGCCTTTTGGTACAGCTCAAGGCATGAACAAGAGAGCAAAAGTGTTCAAGCCCTCGTGAGGCCTTCATTTAGAAGTGGAATACCATCATTTCCACTGCATTCTATTAGTCAGAGCAAGGCAATGGCCAGCCCACATTCCAGAATCAGGGAAATAGACCCCACCTGTTCTTGAAAAGAACAGCGAAGTCCCATTGCAAAGGGGATGACTTCAGGAAAGAAATAGATATTTGGCCCAGTTTCATGGTTAACCTGATAACTGTTTCACAAAAACACGTTCAGATGGAAAGGTATATAACTACTTAAGATTTTACGGAGCTCATATTGACAATTTAGGGCAGATGCTTTTAGCCAGGTAATATTTTCAGAAAAGAATAGTTCTCTCAAATTTTTTTTTTAAAGATTTTATTTTTATTTATTTTTAGAGAGAGGGGAAGGGAGGGAGAAAGAGAGGGAGAGACACAGCAATGTATGGTTGCCTCTCACATGGCCCTCACGGGGACCTGGCCCGCAACCCAAGCATATGCCCTGACTGGGAATCGAACCGGGACCGCTTGGTTCCCAGCCCGCGCTCAATCCGCTGCGCTACACCAGCCAGGGCTAGTTCTCTCAAATTTTTAAGACTTGATTGACCATTAGTGCCCTGGCTGGTGTGGCTCAGTGGATTCAGTGCCGGCCTGTGAAACGAAAGGTCGCCAGTTTGATTCCCAATCAGGGCACATGCCTGGGTTGCAGGCCAGGTCCCCATTAGGGGGCGTAGGAGAGGCAATCACACATTGATGTTTCTCTCTCTGTCTTTCTCCCTCCCTTCCCCTCCCTCTAAAAATAAATGAATACAATCTTTTTTTCTTTTTAAAAACCATTAGCTTCTAAACCATGCCAATATAGGTCTTTCCTAAACAATATTAACTACCTTAAATCTTAATATTTAGATTATCCATCTAAATAGTAATGTGAAATATATGATAAAAACTTCAAAATTAGATACCATGTTCAAAGGAACAAAAACAAGGCCATTTGGCACTTGTCCAAGCGCTTTCAGGTGACAAACCAAGTCCTGTCTGCAGTGGTCTCTCACTCATCTCAAGTCTCATCATCTGCCAGACCCCCATGTACCCTATGCTCCAAGAACTCACTTATCACAGTTTCCCGACCAGTCCCTGCAAGTTAATTTATCTGATTCTCAGCTTCTGAAGTGTCCCTCTGTTTGGCATTCTCCTTCTCCTGCCACATCTAGCCGTTGATTTCCCATTCAACCTTGCAAATTCAGCTCAAGGATTTCTGCTTGTTTCTCTCCCCAGCGAAGGTGAGGCCTCTGTGATGTGTACGGGCACCAGGCTTACATCACCGCTACTGACAAGACTGTAACACAATGTTATAATTGTCCTGGCCTAAATGCATACCTCTTTTCTGGACTGTGGCTAAAGCTGTGAAAACAATGGCAATATCTTCTATTTCAATCTTTTATTTCCCCAATTATTCCCAAACCCTGGCACAGTAGAAAGCATTGGAATAGTATCTGTTAAATTTAGTTGAATAATGTCACTAACCCCTTCCTTTGCCATGTGAGGAAAATAAGCACATCACTAAATAATTTAGCCAAGTTCACACAATTGGGAAAAGGTAGAACTACAGTTAAATACAGGCCTGTTTGGCCCCGGGTACTATAGTCTTTAATGTGAATCTCACGTGGAAGACTTTCCAGTAAGTAAGTGGTATGTTTAAGTGGATGTCTCAAGACATAATGCATGAGTAAAACTTTTCCTTATGTTTACTGCTATCTCCTTTAATCCTCTTCAACTGCAAGGATTCTCTTTGTTATATTTTGATTTATAGACTTCAAGGTTTTTGGCAGCAGGTGTTGCTTTCGTATTTCAATTTAATTAACATTAAAAAGTCAGATTTTCCATATCTCTTAAGGTGGATTCTGCCTTTTACAAATGTGTTTTGGTCTGTAGAGCAGTATTTACTCAATTTATTGAGGAACTCACTGCCTGGCATACTGGATTCCTGAAAGAGTTAATAGACTCTCCAAAAAGAGTAATATGGCAATGGAAATGTAGGGCATTGAGCAATTTTCCTAATGTGTATATGTAGGATTATCACTGTGGTATTATCATCCTTCAGTTACTAATTCAACTTAAAATTAGAGGCAATTTGTTTGTAGGCTATATACCTGTAGCTGACCTTCAGACACCTAAGGGGAAAGAGAAAGAATAAATTCATGAAATTATCCTTATTTTATTGCAAGACATTTTGAAAATGCAGAAGTAAAACTTATTTAACACTGACCCTGAATGGCATTATGGTCAAAGAAGTCCAGCTTAAACAGGAGTTGCAAACTATAGAATAATGAAGAAGTCTGGAAAAAAAAAAAAGAAGTCTGTAAATTGCTTAAGTTTCGATTCATATCTACCGCTTCCTTGCTGTAGGAACTAAGTCAAGTTAGTTATCTGCTCTGTGCCTCCGTTTTATCATCAGTACAATGGGAATGATTTTCATTCATTGTTGCAAGGATTAATTAAAATCATCCATGTACAGTCCACAGAATTTGTGGCTGATATAAACTAAACACTCAATTACTCGTGGCTTCTAAAATATATGAGGATGAACCATATGAAATTGCCAGTATTTGACCATATTTGACAACAGAATTGAAAGTTTCATATGTTTCAAACTACAAAAAGAAAATAGAGGTATAGTGGGGACAGAAACTCTTATTTAAATATTCTTTCCCATGTGACTTTTGTCCTTTCTGTGCATTCCCTGTTCCCGTGAGTTGGCGCTGCCCATGAGCAGACCCTCCTCTGGAATAAGACATGATGAATGGGTGGCTTCCTGCTGGAGGCGGGTAGGGAATGATTAAGAAGAGGCTGTGTATTGTCAATTGTCCACACACAATTGCACTGCAGCATGATAGAGAAATGATGAGAATGTTAATTTTACAAATAAAATTTATATTACTTATTAAAGGCATCTTCAGGTTTCCTTTGGCTGCAAGGTCTCCTCCTACTGGATCTGAACAAGCCTGAGTCGTTCTTTCTCCCTCTGCATTTTGCCTGGAGCTAAGTCTACTCATCCTCTACCATTTATTTTTTCTCTTTGAAGAATCAGAGTGTTTTTTTAGATGCTTTGAAACAAAGCGCTTTGTCTTACACACCATACACTGTGCTTTTTCTGTCACAAAAGCCACTATCGGGATAGAATATACTCAACCTCCATTTCCATCCCCGGCTACGTCTCAACCTTACATCTTCTTTTTATGTGATTCAATAATAAAATTGAACTTAATTTTCAGAACTTTAAACATGGCAGGGGATAAGTACAGGTGATATGAGAGAATTAGTTCCAGTTATGGTTTGAAGGTTTACACATATTTTAAAGTAACTGTTTGTGAGTTGTATTAAGGTTTTACCTGGGAACGCAATGTCGAAAATGACTTGCCATCCGTTTTCTTGCGTTTGTTTCAGAATACCTGGTAATTGAATTTGTACTGACCTATCTAATTTACAGATGAGAAAACTCAGGACTGGGTTAAGAATTCAATTTTCTTACAAAGCATGTTGAAGATAGACCTGAGCAGACAGGAAACCATGCTGACTTTTGGTTAAGCACACTTTACTTTGGGGTTTTATAATAGCCCATTTACCGATAATGACTTGAATTCCATTAACTATTGCCGTGGCTCCCGTTGAAATTTCTAATGTGCAATCTGGTTGAATCTTTTCTCGTGTCCTTAATAGTATAACATACACATTGGATCCCAGTGATTGTGTTTTAGAAAGAGTGAGTGGCAAATAACATTTTAATCCGGAGAGGTTGTAAAACTTTTATGCTACCTTCCTTAGCTCTTGAGTACTTCTTAGCTCCAAGGGATAACTTGGATTTCTCTTGATTATCTTTGCAGGCCAGATTTTAGTTCTGTTCCTGGTATACAAAAGTCTCTAAAAGTATTTCATGCGAAGGAATAAAGAATAATGTATGTTAATTTTCATCTGTTAAAGCCTCTGAAGCATTCTCGTACTTTGATATTCTATTATGGAAGAGAAAGTGTCCTGAAGATCCATTTGGCTCTTTGAAATTACATTACCTGAGATAGCACTAATTGAGGAGGCTTGGGAAGGAACTCTTGGGCCTTCATCTATTTCCTGGCGTGGGCATCCATGACATTGATCCCTTGGATCATAGAGAGTCTGTTTCCCTGCCTAGGGTGTTGAATGTCTTTAGTTTATCCCTCTGGGTCCACTCCCCGCCTTTCTCTTCCCTGAGAGGCTGACCTCTGTGGATGCTATCGGAAGAGTTCTTGCCCTCTGGCTTCCGGTTGGATTTGGCTAATGGGAGTATTTACAAGAGATCTGAGGGGAGGAGAGAAGAAAGACCAGAGCATTTATTCACCGTGTTCATCCCCCGAATACCAAAGGTCCCGTCTGCTGATGCATTCCTCTCTTTCTTTGTTCAGGAACCGGCCATCACGCTTTTTCTCCTCATTCCTATGAGTCTAGGAGGGATAGTAGCATTTCTCTCTTACCACTTGTGACTTCTTTATACCAGGACTTCACCTTTATAAATCGCTCCTTATTAAACTCTCCTCAAGTTACCTAAGTCTTGCTAGAACCCTGGGACCCTCAAAGGAGAGAATTCTCTCTACCTTCAGGTGATGACTTTGAACAAGAAGGAAGAAGGAGAGAATGTAACTAGGGTTTATGGAGCATTTTCGATGCCAGGTAACATGCGGGACACCTTATATTTATTTATTCATCAGTTTGATGCCCATGCTAGTACTTTGATGTTAATCCCTCTGTTATTCTGGGGTGAAATTTACAAGGAGAACTGTGGGAACTATTGGTTATTTGGGTTACAAATTTCGAATAAAGTCATAATGCCTAACACTGATGGAGTGCATCTTAAAGAAAGTGCTATTCTAAGTGTATTTAAATCTCCGCATCACCACAAGTTACATAATAGAAAACCTTCATTTTGTAAATGAAAAAGATAAGGCACAGAGGGGTTAGGTTACCTGCTCAACATCGCACAGCTGAAATAGCCGAGCTGGGATTTGAGCCAGTTTCTTCTGGGTACAGAGAAAATATTCTTGTTTACTGCCTTATACCATTTCCCTTGGTTTTGTAAAATGCATTGCACTAATGCAGCCCCCCGCCCAATTCTCTCTGCTCGAACTTGATGTCTTTCAATCATCAGTTTCCTAAAGTGAAATACTAAACGAGCATCATTTTCCCATTTTTAGACTCCTTTCAAGACAAATCAAATGATAAGTCGGTATAGTAGTCATCTTTGAAGGGGAGCGTACGGAAGGCAGTGTGAGAAAACCCCTAGGATGTTAGTCATACTGTGTTTCTCTGCTGGGCGGGGCGTGCATAATATACGTGTGTTCAGTTTGTGAAAATTCATTGAGCGAAGACTTGAAATGTGTGTAATTTTCTGTTAGTAGAGTATACCTACCTAAAATTCTCTTCTAGAATATTTTTTACAACCCATACTTTAAAAATTCATCTATGAAAACTCCTTCTTTATATTACAGTGGGTTGCGTTATTTTCATGGGAGATGGTCAGCAGTATTCACCGATAAGTGTTGAATTGATTTTGTGCTCCTTTTTGGTGTTTCCAGTACCTAAAGCTTTGTAATTGCAGAGGTATACCTTGACTTTCTGAGCAACAGCGATGACCAGAGCCTGACCTTTCTGGAACTAGAAGGTTATGCTAAATTATTCCCATGTTCTTTACCTTCTATTGGAACATTGTATCGACCTCTATATATTCAGGTGAAAAGATTGACGTAACTTTGTAGCGTTAGAAGCTACTTAAATATTTTCACAAATGCATTTCTGTCCCTTTCTCATTTCTTTCACTTTGTTTGTGCCACTCACCAAATGGAGTCTTTTTTGAACATCGTGTGTATAAAGATGTGAAAAAATTCTGTATTTTATATCATACTGGCAATGGTCAGGGAGGATGCTTGTCTCATGTTATGGTCCTTTCATCGTGTTAACTGGGTTAGCAGGGAAGAAAACAATATGGCAGCAGATGCAGGAAACTGCTGATTATGATCCAAAGTTCAGTTTTTAATGAAAATATCTGCTATGAAAAGGATTGAAGAAAGCGTGCCAGAAGGTTATATGGCCCTAAGAGGGTTTACTGTTTTGTATGTTCTACAAAATAATTTTCTTACTCTTGAAAAGAAGGCTCTTAAAGATAGGGAATTTTAAGGAAATACTACGGTTTCCATGACATAAAATGCCACTTGCAACAAAAAGCATGCGAGATCTAGGAGATGAAAAGGGAGGAAAACCAAAGAAGATTTAATTTAAAATAATCAAAAGAACAAGAAAAAAGAAAAAGCACTTGAAGCTTCGGAGTGTTCCCCTGTGCCATGCACATTTTCAGTATTAGTAATGGAGTATGGAGAGACGTGTTCCCTCTCTGACTTCCACGCTTACAGGGGCACCCAACTATGGGAAAATGGAAGACATATGTGAGCCCCGCACTTTCTAGCAGATTCAATAATGCACCATAACTGTATTTACAGCTAGATTTTGGCCAAAGAAAAAGGCGCCAGGAATAATAGAAGAATAAAACATAAAAACCGTCCTATTTTCTGTGAAGACCTGCTATTTGCTGAGTCTGTGCAACAAAGCTATCCTGTTTCATTTAAAGCTCACAGGGGTGCTCTCAAGTGGTATTATTGCAATCTCCATTTTTACCTAAGCGTAAACTGTGCCTGGGAAAGGCTAAGTCACTTGCTCAAAACTGTGCAACAAACGGATAGGAGACTTGAGTTCAAAAGTCGGCTATTTTCGCCTGTGAAATGTGTGTTCCTTTTGCCTGATCATAACTACAACACTGAGGAATGAGGAGTTGAGTCTAGGAAAAGAAATGAAAGCCATCCAAGAGAAGTGAGATGTTTGCTTTTCCTGGGATACTCATTCTATCGGAAGAATAAAACTGAGCACCGGAAGTTCCATGAAGTTACTGGCTAAATTTCGTACAGGTCATTGAGCATCACTTTACTTTCAGGTAGATCGCAGGAGGTGAAATTTTATTCAAAAGTGCTTGCAATTACATTTAAATCAAAAGAAACGTGCATTAAGAGAAGAAGGCAAAATCTCCGTGAATTAACATAAAATGTATGCTTTCATAGAATTTGGGGATCTGTAGTCACTATATGATTTATGCTGCCAGAGTCCAGAGTGAATTCATTCAATCTCATCTGCTGGAAGGCTGCTGGGGTGGAACTTTCTGAGAAGCACTCTATCAGAGACTGCGGTGGCCATAACAAGCAGATATTGGATTTCCGTTGTGATACTTTAATATCACATCGGCTCTGTGAGTTTTGAAATTTACCTGTGAGTTTTTCAGGAAGTGTCTTTTTCTCTGGGACCTCACTGCCTGTGAGGTGGCCCAAGTAGATGTTCCTAGAAGCCTCTGATTGGCCAGCAGTCCTTCATGCTGTCTCCATTTTGTTTGATTCCAGCTTAAAAGCAAGACTTAGAAAGTACCCTGGTCTGAATGTATAAGTTTGGATGAAAGCAAGATCCTGTTTGCCTTGTTGATCTTTGTCTAGACCCCTTGCCCAAAAAGCATAAGCTTTCTAGTCCTGGATGCTAGAGGGTTGTGCTTTATTTTGTACCCCAAGATTTATCTCCTCCCTTGTCTCTGCTTTTCTTCTTGAATGAACATTTTGCCACCTACATCCTTTCTGGTTTGACAGATTTTATTACCTATCTATCTATCCATGTAGACTTATATTTTTAATAAGAACACATATCTCTGTCAGCTACCTATATTTTATATTATTCAAAACTTGACACATTTCAGTGTACAGTAGTCCTTCTGTTGATAAGTTTGGAAGCCACACACTGTTCAGATGCATCTGTAAAATTTTGCTCCTGAAAAAAAAAAAAACAGCATTTTTGAGGCATTGAAGAACTTCAACTACTTTGAAAGTGAAGCTGGAATATTAATTCTCCAATGCTAAGTTACTCCCGGTTCTATCCAAGGTTCTTGACAGAATCATTATAAAAGCGTACATTCGTTTTCTTTACTTATTAGTAAAAATCTTCCATTGAAGTCTTATGAAAATGACACTGTCGTTTTCACATTTACTTGTCCATTATGGATAGTAAAAGTGGTTTTGTAAAAAGAAACTCAAGCATGCTGATGTTTTCCATTGTTTTCTTTTTGCCATGGAGTTTGAAGCAGAACTACTTGAGTAGAAATCCAGCAGAATAGCTTGGAGTTATCTTTGTCAAAGCACGTGTATAGCTCCACTCTCAAAACTGGACATAGAGAGGGGCTGGTTCACTTTTGCAGGGGTCCGCGTTCCTGTGAAGTGAAACACCTAGGCATTGACCAGACTTGTCACAGCCATGGCTATCTGGCTATAGTGACAGACTGAATCCTAGATCTGCAATCTTGGAAGCTTCGGTGATATCTTTTGCCTGGAAACCAGGGCTTTTCTTGATTTTCTTGACCTGTGTAAAATCCAATATTTATATGTGATCGAAGGAGTGGATAAGAAGAGCCCAATCACCCAAAGGCCAATGACAGACCCATCAGCTGACAATTGTGCAATGCATTTCCTGAGCCCCAGTCTCTGGGAGTTCCCACAGTTGTGTGTCTCCCACGTCCCTTTTACTGCTTCTGTGTTCTATTACCTTTAGGATTATTTGTTTTCCCTGCTGGCTTGAATTTCCATAAGGCCTTGGGTCATGTCCGTCTGATTTACTGGCATGTGCTCCAGCACCTAGCTCAGGTTTGTTGGTGCTCAATAAATATGTCACTGAAAAATTACGGCTTTCTAGATAACTTGCATGATGAAAGAGTTGTGGATAATTTCATATAAAGGGATGGTAGGCTGTAAACCAGAAAAAGAAAATATTTGGAGGCACAGTGAAAGAAGTAAAATATTAGGAAGATAATCAGATGGATGTAGAAAAGGCGAAGGAAGTAGCAAGATAAAATAGAAAGAACGAGACCCCCAGGAGTTCGACAGATCTGGGCCAAACTTTGGCTTTACTACCTTCTGGGTAGGTGACAAAGGGCCCCGTGTTTAACCTCTTTGTCTTATTTGTACGATGAGTCGATTAATGCCAACCTCACAAAAATGTCACAAAGATGCCCTAGCTGGTGTGGCTCAGTGGATTGCGCACTGGCCTGAGAACCAAAAGGTCACTGGTTCGATTCCCAGTCAGGGCACATGCCTGGGTTGTGGGCCACATCCGCAGTAGGGGGCGCATGAGAGGCAACCACACATTGATATTTCTCTCCCTCTGTCTCTCCCTCCCTTCCCCTCTATAAAAATAAATAAAATCTTTAAAAAAAGTCACAAGCATGATAAGATCCACTCTTTCAATGGAATGTTTGTCATGAGTAGTTACTCCAAAAATGTTAGATATCATTAATGTCTATTATTTTTCTTCAGTATTATTCCCAAGTAAAGAACTGAAAAAAAAAACCAGATAAAAAACTTTTATTGGCCTATTTCAACTCAATTTAAATCAGATCTTTCTAAAATTTGAGCTGTTCCAATGTGATAATGGCTCATTCTGAGTCAGCATATGACTGTATATACAGAGAAAGCTTATTTTATGGGTGAAGGATGGTAAACCCTCCATTATTATATTTCCAAGTACATAAAATGGTTAAATTTTATGCACCTACAAAGGGCATTGTATGCAGTCTTTGTTTCTTTGTGTATATCATTCTCCCCCAATGCCCAACTGCCTAAGGCATTATTTACATTTTTCTTTTTTTGAATAAAGATTTTCTTTATTTATTCTTGGAGAGACAGGAAGGGAGGGAGAAAAAGAAGAGGAGAAACATCAGTGTGTGGGAGGAACATCAATCAGCAGTCTCCTACACGCCCCAACCTCGGGACCCAGTACCCAATCCAGGCCCCAACCATGTGCCCTGACTGGGAATTGAACCTGCGACCCCTCGGTTTGTGGGAGGATGCCCAACCCACTAAACTACACTAGTCAGGGCTCTGTCTGATATTTATAATTGTTTTCTCTCCTTCATAGACTCAGCATTAAAAAAGTTGAGTTCATTAGATTAATTAAGCTACAGATCTCCAACTCTTGGTATTAAAAATTTTTTAAATAGACTTGACATGATGAAGATCTATTGTTTTTTGTTTGTTTACTTGGAGGTTCCCTTTTCATCTATCACCCTTGGCAGATCAAGAATTAGATATATGAAATATTCTTAAGCATAGCTTTAAATCTTCAGAGGCGTAATCATGGAAACGGATCACCGGAAGCATGTTTTGCTTAATTGGTTATATTTCACATTTCAGTTTGGGAAGCAGCACATAGAGAACCTCTTCACTGACCTGCAGGATGGGAGACGCCTCCTAGACCTTCTCGAAGGCCTGACAGAGCAGAAACTGGTACGTGACTTATTTATAAAAAAGTTCACATTAGCCTTAGGAGGATTTCAGACTGCAAACTCAGAATCATTGTATAAGATCTGGTAGAATTCACTAATTTACCAATTACTGAATTCACTAGCAACTTAGGACCTATTTATGAATAAAACAATCTCACAGCCTGATTTTCATTTTGATATAGTCTAGCATACGGAGAACAAGAGGGCAAAAATTTCCAGTGACAGGATTTATGTCAATTAATAGATATTCACTTTCCATATTCGCTCTTTGTTATTGAAGCTATTTTATAAAGGCTTTTATACATAATGAACATTTAAGTGTAATTTATGCTTTATTATGAGAAGAACATTTAACATGAGATGTGGAAAATGGAGAGTTGCTGATTAACAAGTAAAGTTGCAGTTACGAAAGATGAGGAAGTTCTAGAAATCTGCTGTATAACACTGTCCCTATAGTTCATGATCCTGTATTCACTTAAAAATTCATTAAGAGGGTAGATCTCATTTTAGGAGTAAATACAGCAGGCATCATAAGAATTGAATTTCTAAAACTCTAGAACTGAATAAATGAGTTAATCTATATGTTGGAATAAATGATGCAAATGTTAGTTTAAAAATTACAGGACAAGATATGAATTTTGGGATTGAAAGTAAGGGTTTGAAAACCAAAGGGGATTGAAGTTTCAGCTTCAGTGACTAAAATAATTAAGATTAGAGTCGCAGAAATGGTTTTCTTTAACATTATATCACATTATATAATTTTGCTAGGCCCAAATCTCTTTTAAACTTTCTTTAAAAGTGTAGCAATTAACTCATTTATTTTACTAGCCACTGACCTTACGCATGCTGATGTATCTGTTGGTGGCCATGCAGTAATCCCCAATGGGCCATAGAATGGAAGACAGATTGTAACCAAAATAGCTTTTGTGAAGAAAAAAAATGCTATCATTTTTCTTGAGGAGTGGTCGATTTGTGCCAAAAGGTCCTATGACAAGTACAATGAGCCCAAAGCACTTAAATCCATTATATTAATTTCTCATAGCCTGTGGTCATTCAAAATATTCCCATTAGAAGTGAAATGTATAAACCGTTCCATTTCTAGTAGGTTGTGGACTCTCATCCGGGCAGTAAACATTGTTTCATTTTGTTTTCAGCCAAAAGAAAAAGGATCCACAAGAGTTCATGCCCTGAATAATGTCAACAAGGCCCTGCAGATCTTGCAGAAAAATAATGTAAGTGGAGTCTGGATACCATGAGGCTGCAGGCTGAATACTTGAGTGAGGGCTTTTACCCCAAGTGCAGTGAAAGCATCTCAAGTGTTCTTACAAATCAGAGCATTGTTCTAGTTCCTGTGCTTTTCCGCTTGTGGCTAATGTAATTCAGGAAATGAACGCTTGCAGGCACAGAGGGCAGGGGCGTGTGTGACCCAGACCTGATAGACAAACGCATGTCCTTTTCAGATTCTCCTCAATGGAGTTATAGTTGGTGGACAAAATGTATTCTGCGGTGAACTCAGCTCCTTTTTGCAGTATTCTGTGCTGCAAATGGCTTTTCGTAGGCTGAATTATCATTTTCAAACATTATGATCATACACTGTGTTTGAATTTGGCCACCGCTTATTAAATGCCACTTGCAAGCATGAATGTTACACATAAAAATCATTATTTTCAACTCATGGTAAGAACGGAAAATTTGTTTTTTTTGCCTATGTTTGATGTAGTCTAGAGGTACGTAAATGTGTGGTATTAATGAGAAGTCAACAATCATACCTAAATAAGTGTGGAGATTAGAGGAGGTTTTGTTTCTTCAGAGTTTGAGATTCCTCCCTTCTATGGTGGCAGCCCCCCTATGACAGAACCCCACCTGTGCTGCTCTGGAGCAGCTGTGGGGTTCAGTGGCCTGCCACCAAGAAGTGTGACACTCAATGCACGATTTTGGTGAAAAAAGAAAGGGGTTATTTATTTAAAGGTCATGCAGATTTAGAATAAGTGGCAGATTTCTGCCGTTCAGTCCTGCTCCCTTTAAAACCATCCCAAAACACGTAATCCTACTTCCCTTTGCCAAACCAGGCCAGTTTCAGAATATGCCGCTTAGACATAAAGTCTTTCAGAAAAGCAAAAGTCTGGAGCTCCGCTTTCCTGGTCACAGTTTAGTTCAACTCCAAGCATCCCTCACAAATCCGAATGGCTGTACAGGTCCCCCGCCATGCCACCAGCTCTGGTGACCCAGTGAAATTCCAACTTTCAGATCTCCTCTCTCACTCCAGACCTCCTCTCTCTTACTCCAGCCCACCCTCATTTAAATGCTTGGCCTGGAACTTCCTGCACGACCTGATATCTGGACCCTATTATGATGTTAGCATCCACCATTTTTGTCAGCATCCCCGCATCTTTTACTTTCTTTCGCTGCCATCTTTAGTCAGGGCAAAAGTTCCCAGCAACCCACGGGTGTCTGTGGTGGGCATCTGCCCCTTGCCTCTCACACAGGAGCTGTATCAGCTCCCTCTACCACAGGGGTGGAGGGGTGGGGGGGGCTATGTCAGGAGTCCCTGAGCTGAGTGTTTTCATAGTCTTGTACATAATTCACCCTGGGCAGCAGCCCTCTACCCTTCAGGAAAGCCTGGCTATGAACTTGCCATTGTTATGTAATGTATCTTAAATGGCGTACCATCCACTTTCCCCTTCCCCCAATCAAGGATTGTGGGAGTAAAGATCTGCACCTGGTTATACCCCTTTCTTATTAACTTTCTACAGTCTTTCTAATCAACTATTTTTCAGGCATTTTGAGTAGCTTCCTAATTACTGCACACCTCTCTTTCAAGCATAAATCCAAATACATTGATCACAGACTGTTAAGATAACCGTCATCAGTGACAAATTTTTAAGGATACATGCTCCCCCAAATATTGTTCACGTCATAGAGTAGAAAGGACATCACATGGGAAATAAAGGTGGAGGCTGCGCAGCTTTTGGTTGATTTTCTGGATTTAGGGTTAATTGTCCTATTTAGCCTGTGAGAATTATAGAAGTATTATATACTTTAATTACTTTATGAGGTGATTAACTATATTTTAAAGTTTTCCTCAGATAGAACATAACAGTCTACAGAATGTTTGCCTCATTAGTAGTCCAAAAGAACCCTTTGAAAGATCAATTTCATATAAATTAAGAAAATTGTTTAAAGATATGGGGAATTTATACACAAATATCTTTTTAGATCGATTCCTCATATTTCTTTACCATTTTCTCCCCATATTTCTGAAAATATATAATCAAATGAAAGACCAGAAAATTCAAAGAATTATTAGATTCAATCTATTTGATAGTAATCTCACCAAGAAAATGTTACATTAAAAAATAGGTTGTTAGATCTCCTATAAACCAGTGGCTTAATGTAGCCATAGATTATTTAATAAGTAACTTGTTTTTTTAAAGATTTTATTTATTTATTTTTAGAGAGAGGGGAAGGGAGAGAGAAACACCACTGTGTAACACCTGCACGCCCCCAGCTGGGGACCTGGGCCGCACCCCAGGCATATGCCCTGATGGGGAATCGAACCTGCGACCTTTCAGTTCGCAGGCCAGTACTCAATCCACTGAGTCACACCAGCCAAGGCAGTATCTTGTTTTTTCACATACTGATTATTGATTATGAATGTGTAGGTTTCCTATATATATATTGTAATTATTCATTTCACAGTGTTCAATAAAAGACCAAAAGAAATTCTGGCAACAACACAGGGAAACCATAAAAGAAAATCTCTGTGACTTTGGGATAACCAAATATTTATTTATTTATTTATTTATTTATTTATTTATTTATTTTTTAAAGATTTTATTTTTATTTATTTTTAGAGAGAGGGGAAGGGAGGGAGAAAGAGAGGGAGAGAAACAGCAATGTATGGTTGCCTCTCACATGGCCCTCACTGGGGACCTGGCCCGCAACCCAGGCATGTGCCCTGACTGGGAATCGAACCGGGACCCTCTGGTTCCCAGCCTGCGCTCAATCCACTGAGCTACACCAGCCAGGGCTATTTATTTATTTATTTTATTTGTTTATTTTTAGAGAGAGGGGAAGGGAGGGAGAAAAATATCAACGTGTGGTTGCCTCTCACATGCCCCCCACTGGAGACCTGGCCTGCAACCCAGACATGTGCCCTGACTGGGAATTGAACCAGTGACCCTTGGGTTTGCAGGCCGGCACTCAATCCACTGAGCCACACCTGCCAGGGCCCAAATATTTCTTATATGTAAACCGAAGGTATGATTCAAAATGAGAAAAGTGTACTTGAACTTCATCAAAAATGTGAGTTGTTTCTATATTGTAGATATGAGTCATTTGTTTCATATATTGCTGTCTCCGTGGATTACATTTTTACCCACTTAGTAGTGTCTTTTGATTAAGAGAAGTTTGCATTTTGATGTTGTTCCATGAAATTTTTTTAATTAAATGTATTCCAGTGATACACAATCTATATATTGCATTGAATGCCCACCACCCAAAGTCAAATCTTTCATCACCATGTATTTGACCCCCTTTACCCTTTACTCCCCTCCTATACCCTTCCCTGTACTAACCACGGCACTATTATCTGTGCCTATGAGTTTGCGATTGTTTTTCTCATTTGTTCATTTGTTGCTTTTAGTTTTATATCTCACATATGAGTGAAATCATATTGTTCTTAACTTTTTCTGACTGACTTGTTTTACTTAGCATAATATTCTTTGTGTCATGTTTAAGAAACATTTGTCTGCCCCAAACAATTACGGTATTATATTTTGTTATCTCTATAAGCTTTATGGTTTCACCATTTGAATTTGGGTCTGAGCCCTGGCTGGTGTGGCTCAGTGGATTGAGCGCCAGCCTGTGAACTGGATTTGGATCTGGATTTCAGCTGGAATTGATTATTGAATTTGGTGTGAGGAATGGGTTCAGATTCAGGGTCTGTTTTTTCATTTGGAATCCAACTGACACAACACCATGTATTGAAAGGAATGTTGCATACCTATTCCTCTCCATAAATATTGGTTGATACATATGTGATTCTATTTCTGGACTTCAGCTCACTTCCATTGTTCTACATGTCTATACATGCTCAAATATTATGGCATGTAGATTCCTGCAGTTTTATAATAATGGTCCAGCACAAATAACACCCCTTTTGTATTATAAAATCTTTTAATTACAACATCATAAGCATGTCATTCTGTAACATAACGATATCATACTCAAGCACACCTTATGAAATTTATGTGAAATGTTCAAATTAAAACTATACATTAGGACACCCATATTATCACCCTACCAACCATACTCAAGCAGGCCTTACTTCTGCCGGACCCTGTATATCCTGGTGTCTGGGGGACTAGGTTCTCCCACTTTTTTCTTGTTAAGTATTTTCTTGATTATATTGACACTTTGTATTTCTATATTCATTTCACAATAATCTTTTAAAATTGCCACATAGCCCTGGCTGGTGTCTCAGTGGATTGAGCACCAGCCTACGAACTGGAAGGTCACCGGTTCGAATCCTGGTCAGGACACTTGCCTGGGTTGTGGGCCAGGTCCCCGAGTTGGAGGCATGCGAGAAGCAACTGATCCAATCTCTCACACATTGATGTTTCTGTCCCTTTCTTTCTTCTTCCCCTCCCCTCTATCTAAAGCACAGGTGGCCAACATAAGGCCCACGGGCTGAATCCAGCCCTCTACCTTGTTTTACCAGCCTGCCACCTTGTTTCTACCTGGTGGCAGCACCGAGCTCTCGCTTAACTGTTAAAGAGTAGTTACATTGATACAGTCCTAAAATTACATTCGGCCCTTTGAAGGCAACTGTGAGGCTGATGTGGCCCCCAGTGAGAATGAGTTTGACACCCTTGATCTAAAGTAAATAAATAAAATCTTAAAAAATAAAATAATCCCATAACTCCTCCCATAACTCCAGATTTAACATTGAGTTAAATCTGTAGATCAATTTAGGAAAAAAATAATACCTGTACAACACTGACTATTTCAGCTTTCTCTGTTGATTTTCCCCTATATATACTTTTTTAATTTTAGGTTTTATAGAATGAGAAAAAATCCCATAGAAAAAAATTGGCAAAAAAACTTGAACAGGAACTTTGCAAAAGAAGAGATTCAAAAGTTCAAGAATAATATGAAAATGTGTTCAACCTCAGTAGCAATTGAGGACATTTAAATTAAAACTGCAATGAGATACCAACACCAACTCACAAAAATGGCTGAAATTAGAAAGACTAATAAGTGAAGACATGGGATCACTTCAACTCCCACAACTAACTGGCGGGACCATAATTCAGACAACCGTTGAAAATAGGCTGGCATTACATACTAAATGCCAAAGTGCATAATTCTTATAACCCAACAGTTTCATTCTCAGACATATATTGTAACTAAAAGAAATACATTCCTATGTTTGTCTGTCTATCTGTCTGTAAATCTATCTATCTATGAGAATATTCATGGAAGGTTAATTTGGAATCGCCCAAACCAGAAATGACTATGGTATATTTGCATGACAGGATATTAGAAAGCAATGAAAATGAACAAATGAAAGCTATACACAGTATACAAGAAAGAGCACTCTCCTGAAAGAGATTTGAATGAAAGAAGTGAGACACAAAACTATGCCCACTTCGATTTCTTTTCATTAAATTTCAATACAGGCAAAATGGTTCCATAGGTTTAAAAGTCAGAAGGGCGGTTACATTGTGGAAGGAGTGAAGCGGTAAAATACACAAATGAGTCTTCTGGGCTGTTGGAAATATTCCATATTTTGACCTGCTGGCTGTTAAATGGGTTATTTGCTTTGACAAATTTATCAAGCTCTATACTCAAGTACACTTTTCCATATGTTATACTTTATTTTTTAAAAAAGCAGTCTAAAAAAGAGAAACCTAAATGTCAAACGCTGGCTGATTTATCCATCTGACCATAAACTCTCTATTTTCACATGAAATTGTTTAATGAAATGTGATGATTGAACATATGAAATTAGGATGTGATGAATGTAATTTATGGATCTTTTCTCAGAAGGTCACATTTCCTACTGAAAATAGAAAACCTTGAGAGCCTTCCGTTGTTTTAGCAGGCAAAGACCTGCCCCAAATAAGGCTTTCAATTTGAGAAGGAGCCCTTAGAAAGCGATTTCCACAGCGCTGCCATTTCAGCCAGGGACTTAATAGGGAAAGACACACAACCGAGTTCTCTATGTTAAAGGTTAGAACCTCAAGTAAAACACTTTCAATTGGCAGCCAAAACTGAGAGCCACATAACCTTTACCTGAATGAGCCCCAGGCTAAAAGATATAGAATACAAATGTTTAAAGGTACATTTAGCATTTTATTCTTCTCCATGATTTTATAATAAAAGAAAGGACAAAAGAAATGGAAAATATTCAAAGGAACATGCTTAGGAGTCGCTGATGATTACCATAAAGAATAAACATGCAATTAAATCAAAGAGATTGTTGAAGAGCGGGACTTGTTTTTTTCCAAAAGACGAGTGGGTGCCTGATATCAGATAAAGGAGCCTGGGGCCGCATATGAATAAATCAGCATATTAATGACATAGTAGATAGGACTCTTTCAAATTTCCTTTTAAAATATCACAAATTCTCAAACTTGAGTGAGCTAGAGGAGGCATTGATTGGAGATTTTTAGTACCATGCCTTAGACAGAATAATGTTAGTGTGTTTACATTCAGCCCATTATGTACTGTGTGGATACTATGGGCCAGGTTATATTCTAGAAACACTGCCGTCAGCGGTCAGAACAAACACAGACCTTTATGTCATGGAGTTTACAATCACATACCAGGGGACATTAAATGTATATAACGTATGTAGCGTTAGCTAAGAGAATGAAGAAAGAATGGAATAGGAGGCAAGGGAATGCCTCGTGGGTAAGTCGTCACATGGGTAGAGACTAGAAGAAACTGAGGGAATCAGCTATGGGGTTCTCTATAGGAAAATGGTCCAGGCAGAGGGATAGAAAGAACTTGAGAAGGAAAAAAAAACACTTGGAAGTAGGACTCAGTAGGTGGGTAGGACTGAATGTCGAAAAAGCATAGTAGGGAGGGAGATCAGAGAGCTAGCCGGGTGTGGCTGGGAAGGGCAAAATCTCCGGGAACCATGGTTAGGGTCTGAACGTAGTTCTGAATGAAATCACAATGACTAAAAGTTAAAGACATGGTAAATTAAATGGGGAATAAAATAAATTCATTTAAAAATCAGAGCCAGAAATATGTATTAAAAAAACTCATGTGCTGAAAAAGCATACCATTTTTATCCGAGAGAGTGCTGATCAATAACTAAAATATAATACAACTTACTGCATAATGGAAATACTACTAAACCCACCAGGAAAAACTGATAGAATTACTTTTTTATTCAGAGCCTTTAATTCACTATTGTCAGATAACAACATATTTAGCAGCAGAAAATTGACAATGCGAATAGCAGAAATAAACCGTAGATTGAAGAGCAATTTTCTACTTATTGACACTAGAAAGCATAGATGATTCTATAAAATGAGGGTGCATTATGTATAAGCCTTCTCCCCCATAAAGGTGGATTGCCAAGAAAAGCAATAGTTTATAATTCAAGTTAAATGAACCAGATCCAAATGTGAGCTCTCAGACAGGCATTCAGAAAAGTCTAACTTTGTCATTAGTGGAAATGCTATTTATTCCCTGTCCCTAGGGAATGGCCGTAAATCAGTAGACCCAAGTGGTGCCTTTCAATTAGATGAAGAAAGAAAGAAAAAAAATCTTTCATCTCTAGTCCATTTGAAGTATCCACTGATACAGTCACCATCCAGCCCAAGTCATCTCCTGAAGCCAAGTGTATCATTAACAGTCCTGGTATGAAATAGATGGCTTATGCAAAGATGAAGTTGAAGAGACCCTAATGAAAGGAATCTATGCAAAAATGTGGGCACGATTAAAAGAACTAACAGCGAATGATGAAGCACCCAGGGGCCAGCACGAATGAATAAATAGTCTTTACTTCTGCTAAACCTAAAGAGACAAAAGGAAAGAGTCTTAAACTAATGAAAGCTCTAACCTTGCAAGAGGGACCGCTGGACAGCCACAGTGAGCATAAGTATCTAAAAAATGCCGTTACTCCTAAGCCTCGGCCTGCTGGGGGAGTTGGGAGAAGACTGTATCCATTCATCTATTGTTCTGCCAATGCTAGGCATTGGTTGAATGCAAGCAGAAGCTAGAGGGTAAGAGATCCCAGGTGATGGAGGCATCTCATACTAGTGGGTGATCTCATACAAAGAAGGGGTGAAGAACCAGGGCCGGGGAGCAAACGGAGAATAACTAGTGTTCCAGGTATCTGTATTTATTTTCTGGTCAAGTGGGGACTCGGAAATATCTATACTGGGAGCCCCAATGTTGGCTGCAGCCCATTGTTGCTGGGTGTACCAGGAGGCCAGTCACTTTCGAGACCACACCGCTGCTTCCATTCGTTGACAGGGAGGGGAGACGGCTCCTGGCTAACTTTGGAACCAGCTTACATGACATTCGTTCCTATGTTCCTTGGGGGACACCGGAGCCAGAAAAGGAAGACAGGCTAAGAGAGTAATTTCTTATTTCTGCCCTGCTACACAAATTTACTAAAGGTGCAGGAGAAAATAAATATGTAAAAAACTGTTCATGCCGTATGTACAAATAAAAAATAGGTAATATATTAGGATGCCACAAAAATGTCATTGAAAGCAAAATAAGAAGTTTCAAAGTGCATACTCTTTGATAAAAATAATATAATGCTAGAAAGTAATAATACTTTTAAAAATTAAATTTGATTAATTTAGAATGTCGTATAAGAAATCAAGAGTACAGAGCCACATTTGTGTAGGAAAAACCATTCCATGAGAAAACCTATGAGAAATGGCCCAGGTTTGCCCTAGAGGTTCAATTTGTCTTTGCTTTTATCTTCACTTTACAAAAGGATAAATTAATTCCAGCTCTCAACCATAAATGTTGCAAAAAGAAAAACTGCTTTAAGGAAAGTAGGAATTAAAAGATAAATGAAGAAGTAAATGAGTTAGAATGAAGAAACACTAGATACATTTAAGAGCTAGTTATTTGTAATAAGATAATAAAGTAGACTAATCTCATAAATTTAATCAAAAAATAAGAGAAAAGCAAATATACGCAATTTAAACACAGAAAGAAAATATTAAACATAAGCATAAGAGATATAGAAACCAAAAATGGAATCTACGCTGAACTATATGTTGATTATAAAAAATCAATTCAATTGGAATATATTGTATTTGAAACAATAAGTTACAAGAATTAACACAACAGAATGTAGAGTACCTTAATCAGCAACCAAGACAATTTCAGAATTCGTAAAACATAACAAAACAAACCTTCCACAAGGGCTTCTGAGTCCAGTGGAGCCAGTGGTTAAGTTCATTCAAATTTTTTTTTTAAAAATATTTTATTTATTTGCCATGGCTGGTGTAGCTCAGTGGATTGAGCGCGAGCTGGGAACCAAAGGGTCCTGGTTCGATTCCCAGTCAGGGCACATACCTGGGTTGCAGGCCAGGTCCCCAGTAAGGCCATGTGAGAGGCAACCATACATTGCTGTTTTTCTCCCTGTCTCCCTCCTTCCCCTCTCTCTAATAGTAAATAAATAAAATCTTTTTAAAAAATAAAAATATTTTATTTATTTTATTTTTGGAGAGGGGAAGGGAGGGAGAAAGAGAGAGACAGAAACATCAGTGTGTGGTTGCCTGTCACGTGGCCCCCACTGGGGACCTGGCCCATAACCCAGGCATGTGCCCTGACTGGGAATCGAACCTGCGACCCTTTGGTTTGCAGCCTGCGCTCAATCCAGTGAGCTACGCCAGCCAGGGCAGTTCATTTAAACTTTCAAGAAATGCCATCATCGCTAATAGAAAACCATGAGGAGCCTCCCAATTCTGCAAATCTATCCACTAGCCAAATTTTTTAAATTACTACTCCCTGCTGTTAGAGGGTCTTAGAAGCTTCCTTTTGAGGATATACTTTGTGGTAGTCTGAAAATCTTCTTAGATCAAGTTCATTTTCACTTCTTCCTTCCTTCCACGGGTCTCCTCTACCTTGGCCTACACCTCTGTAACGCATTCCCTGATTCCCATCTAGCAACCTAGTTTGACCCTGGGTCTCAGTTTCCTTTTTTGCTCTGTCCTGACTTCTTACTTGTGGTCCTCACTCAAAGGCCACTGACGGCTTAGCTCTGTAGAGCTGGCTACATGTTTCTGTTCTGATTTGCATTCTCTGTGGTGGCTGTTTTAGCATGAAGTTATCCTTGCTATCAATAATTTAGTTTTGAAAACCGCTTATTGAGAAGAAAGTACTTTTAAGTGCAGCGATACCTTTATTAAAATATTTGCTGAGAACACAGCTCATTTGTGGTAAAGTTGGCCGTGGTTTCAAAAAGAAAACAAAAGTAAGTACGAAATTCTGTGACACACGGTTTGGATGACTCCACCAAGTGGTTATGCTTATCTATACACCAGGTCAGGATGTTCGTCCATACACTAGGTCAGGATAAATTGTATTGTCGGGGAGGGGAGCATGCTCCCCGCCCCTCCCCCAACACATGCTTCTTTAGTTCTTATGGCTGGACTAATAATAAAATAATAAAATGGACACAGGACAGGAGATAAAAAAAATTGTGTGCACGAAAGAATCATCATATGCTGCTCCAATCCTAAAATGAGGCTCAAAGGGATGATTAAACCAGGCCCCTTCCACCTTTTTATGCTTTTTAGACAAAAAAAAACCAAAACAACAAGAAAAAAAACCCCAATAAATATGCAAGAAGTTGACAGGACAGAGAAAATTAGTGCTCATTATAAAGGAATCTAAGCCAGGTTTGGGTGTTCATTAGTGAGGAATCTAAACAAAGTTTGGGCTTGAGTAGTGAGTTACAAGCCTTGTTGATACAAGCTTCCCACTCTGGATTCTTTTATCTATTGTGATCTGGGGGTCGCTGGGCCCTCAGAAGCAGGGAGGGCATCTTTCACATGGGAGGTTTATCTCCCGCTTTCAGGGGCACAGAGAGGTCAGGGTTTTCATTTGCGCATGGGCGGTTTCTTAAGGAACTTTAATAATTCCAAATGGTCAATGCACCATTGTGGAATATCTTAGAGTGGCTCTGGGCCCCAGCGGTATCCGCAGCTTCCATTTATTTGCGACTGGTTGAAGTTTATAGAGCAAATCGCAGAGAATATGGACATATCGCTCCCACTGCCATTCTTTCGTTCCTTACCCTTCCCCACTCTTGTTTGTGAGTTGTCTCCACCAGGCATTCTGAATTCACTTCTACCAGCCTCCAACCCCGTCTTCTCTCAACTGAAAAGTGATCTTTACTGGGTCATTTAAACTTGTTAATTGATAGATTTCCCCCCTTAGATATAACAGTCAATGAGCTTCCTCTATCAGAGATTTGCGTTTTAATCATTTTATATATAGTTGAATAATGATTGAGGTTTTTCCCTAGTAAAGGAACTTAGCCATTAGAAATCTGGTAGGGCAGTTTACCTGTCTGTGGTGATTTAAACTGCTCTCCATATGCATTATATTTCCATCGTCTATTCCTTGGGTGATCCCAGTTTGTTTCCTCTTTTTCCATCCCAAGATTTCCACGTTTATACTTTCTGAATCTCAACACCTTTTTAAAATTCAGTTGATTGGAGTGAGATTGGTTAATGATAACATTATACACGTTTCTGGTGTACATCTTTATACTCTATGGTATCTCCATCCCCTGGACCCATTCCCTTTTTGAAATCACGGAATGCATTCTACCATTACTTTAAAGATTCTTACCAAAAATGTAGTGTGGGAAAAAGGACTCATGGATGTGGACAACCGTGTGGTGATTGCTGGGGGCAAGGGAGTATAAGGGAATTAAATGGTAATGGGGAAAAAAAATATATATATATATAAAATAAAGATCATATAATAAAAAAGAAAGAAAAAAATGTAGTGTTGAAATCCATCTTGGGCACATGCCAGGACTTTACTGCTTTGCCATGAGTTACTATGAGGTGAAACAGTTGTAGGTCTCTTAGTTTTATTCGGTACAACACTCTCATCAATGGTCTATGACAAAGTGGCAACTTTTTTTAGCAAGTAATTTCAAGGTATAACGTGAGATCGCACCAAGCAAGATCGTTGTTATACATTATTAACGTACAAAGCCAAAGTGAATATTTGAAAAGCCTAGGGTGAAAATTCAAATGTCAGCCATATTTAAATATTTACTTAATCTCATCATTGAAAATTGTCACTGAATTATATCAAATGGTTGTCAAATGTCACTGATCTGAAAAGTGATATAGTGTTCACTCTTCTTGACGTACGGTCTTAGATGAAGAGGATTCTACGGTGTTCTTTAAAACTAGTATTTTATGTGTCCTTTAAATATTCAGAAACTGAAATAGCTAGATAATATATATATATATATTAGAGTATGCCATAGCTTAATATGTTTGACTGAATATAACCCACTCCTATTTATTACTCATAAAATCCAGTATTTGAATATAAGTTCCAAATTTTTCAGTTAATGTATGTTAGATAAGTATTTCTTATTCCAAATTTGCAGTCCACAAAATTGGCCTGTAATGTCTGCACCTCATATGTATTAATTCCAAGGATCCAAAAGAAGTATATCCTTTTATCCATCACTCACTAACTGCAGGATATTTGTCAAATGTTTCCATGGCTTTGGTCCTACCCCGTCACTTGTGTAATGTACTAATAGAAATGGTTGTACTTATTTCAAAATATTCTTCTATGGAATATAAACATATACACAAGCATATCTTGTCCTCTTTAAATTCACATTACACGTGATGTGAAATGATTACTCTTAAAATGAAACTGGTTCTCACTTAAGTGAATTGTCTCGCTCACTGCAGCACATGCATCTTTTATATTGTTCTACATTGTGAAATTATTGAGGACAGTGGATATTTTCCCAGATGATGCCCTCTCGTACATAAGATTCCACTTAAGAAATTTTGCCTGTTTAGCTGTAAGAGCTACTTTGCCCGAAGTTTAGTTCCACATTTTATGTTCAATAAGAGTACTTGCATGAAAATGTCTATTTTGATATATTTGTTTTAATTTTCTTTCACCCCTTTACAGTTTCTACTTTCTTGGCATTATGGATTTTCTAAATTAATTGCTTCAAATCTTTATTGTCAAAGAGGCGGTGTCTAAGCAAGTAACAACACAGCTCCGTGAACAATAATTACCTTGTGATATGTGATTATGATCATAAACACATTCAAAATATAGAGAAATTTCAACTGATTCCACTAGTGTAAGCAATTAGATGAAACTCTCCCTTTTTTTTGTCTCTGTCCTTAACACACAACATGTGCTGTATGGGGGATGGTCTAAATATTTATTGAATGACTAAATAGTAAAGCTTAATCTTTGAAGGTAGGGTTACTATCTTCATAATAAGTACCCAGAATGAAGTCTTTTTATGTATTCTAGGTCAAAATGTGCTTTTTACAGATATTTCCTAATGTAAATGCCTACATTTGCATAAAATAAAAAGTAATCCGTGGAATATGGAGATTTGAGAGGGAACGAAAGAAACCTGCCAGTGGAGAGCCGGTCCGCAATAGCCAGGGCAGCCTACCCTTTAGTTGTATATATTGAACTATTCATCATTTAATAATAAAAGATTCAACACATGCATCTCTCAATGGAAAAAATAGGTATGATTTATGCCCATAAGCCTTAAAATTTTATATAAATCTTGAGCAGAGTTATAAAAGCACATGCTGCAGGGCAGTGAAACTACTTTGCTTTTCCTGCATTTCTGATCTTTTAAATGCATTATAGTTGGGAGGAGTATATAAATACGTGAGGAGTTTCTCTTCAATATGGAGAAGTCACTTTAGCTTGACTCCAGGATGGCAGATGTTTTATAAAAAGTACTTAATATTTAATAGAAAATCCTATCTGTCTAGAATGTTGGAAGGGAATTCTCAGTTATAAATCATTTATGAGAGAGAAATGCATGGGTCTGGAAGTACCAAATAAATAGAAGGTAGAAGCATGTGCATGGGGTATAAGTACCAGGGGGATCTTTATGTAGTAAATTCCAATACATGGTATTTCCCTGTTATTAAGATTCCACTTCAGGAAATCTACCCAAACTTTTAAAGATGGTTCCTTTCATAATCTTGCTGTTCTATGTGAAGTTATTTTATGAGATTTAATTTGCAGCATTTTTCACTTCATTATACTCACGAAGACTGATGAGTAAAACGCTGGCTTGCCATTATCCCTATGCTTTCCATGGTTTGTTAAAAAAAATGCCCAGATTATATTCTGCATATTAAGGAACAAAAGTGACTCCTTTTTAGGATAAATCTTGAAATCTGAAGTGATCCTGAAGAACCACACCCTTTGAAACAAATGTGAGGAACCTTCTAGCCCTGGCATAATATTACTTGGCTGGATGATACAGGATGTGTTTTCATTAGTGCCTGTTGCTGTGGAATGTCCTTCTCAGTGGCTGTCTAAGAAGCAAGAGGTGGTAAATACCAGGTATGGGAAAGATGACGCTTCTCCATTGAATGAGATACAGCTTTGTACAACATCCAAGATGGCTGTAGAGTATGCGGATGTTACACTCACCTCCTCCCAGGACCAAACTGGAATTACAACTAAAACACAACCCAATCAACCCAAATAACCAAACTGAAGGCTAGCTGCACAGAAGTCTTAGAACCAGGGATTTACAGAAGAAGCCGCATTGAGACTGGTAGGAAAGGCAGAGGCATGAAAAGGCCTGGCCCTGCTCCCCCTCGGGGCAGCCAAGATCCTGGAGGGATAGCTCAGCTGCAGGGGGTCCCCCTGAGAAGCACGGGGTTTCAACCCCAAGCCAGGCTCCCCAGCCCAGAGCATCAGAGCCAGGCAGAGGAGCCCACATAACATCTGGCTGTGCAAATCAGCAGGGATTCTCTCCACCAGGGAGGGACAGGAGTCTGCTAGAGACCCGGGCACCCTCTTAAAGGGACAGCACACAAATTCGCATTTGCAGCCACTCTCCGTGGGCTCCAGCGAAGGGAGGGAAGAGCAGACTAACTCATATGAGGAGACACTGGAGTCTGTGGCTCTGGGGAGAGCTGAAGGGACAGCTGCCAGGATCTCTGTGCTGAGTTCCTCTCCCAGACCACAGACACCATCTTTCTTGGGTGGTGCAATTCCTTCTGTGTGGCACCATCCTGGGGGTGGGGTGGAAGCAGTAACTCCACCCTCTGGACTCCCTGTAGCCCTACCCTGTGGAGCTTGCCCCCTGCTGAGGAATCAGCTGTCCGGGCCCAGGTGTGCAGGTCTGGGCAGACTCAGGGGTGTCAGTGACTGAATGGTGTGGCTCAAGGGCAGGGACCATTATCCCCTCTTTCCCATGATCCTGACTGGCGCCACCCCGTCATGTGAGATCTGCTAGCCAGACTCTCCGGGCTCCTGGCTTTGCTACCCTCTCAACACCTGGTGGCCTACGCTGCTGAGGTCCGGGCAGAATTTGGAACAGAATGAGTTGTGTGGCTCTAGGACAGGGACCATTTTCTCCTCACACAGCCAATTGGTGCAGAGCCCTCCCTTCACACGGCCAAATTTTTGACTGTTTGGGCCTGATAAACTCTGCTGGCCTCACCCTGATGACTCCCTGAGACCTCACCCACCGCAAAAATTGTACGAGCACCCACTGAGTGGCAGCTAGACTTGGTGAACCCTGGAACATTTGCTATATGGCCTCAGACCCAGCACTGGCACTGAGTTTGAACCTGTATCAATCTGGTGAACACCACTCACCCCTACCTGGTGACTCACTGAGAACCTACCTCATGCAACTCAAGTACCGCCAGAGGCTCTTTCACTGACTGAGCCTGATAGGCGGAGGCAAGTAGAGGCAGATCTTGAGGTGTCTTGCGACCTTTGCTGATCTGCCCCTGGCCTGGTGCTGGTAAAATCTGGCTTTGGTGCGAGGCTTGGTTCTTCCCACACACACCCAGGCCCAGCAGAGGCAGCCACAAACTGTGGGTCACTATGTAGCCCCAAACAGTTTGTCCAGGGCCAGTCACAGGCAGTGTCTGATATTTACCTGCACCCATATCCTTCCCAAGAGGCTCCAGAACAACACACCCAGTGGCCAGCTTCAGAGAACATCAGAGCAGGATCCAATCAGCTTCACAAGTGCCATATCCACAGGAAGATATTGGCAGGCACCCGACCCTGCTGAGGCTGGGTAAAAAAGGTAAACGGATGAAGTGAAAAACAAAACAAAAAACACCTCATAGGCACAAACAAAAATAAGATGATTACCAGATGGAAAGGGGGTGGGAGAAATAGGGAGGGGGAAAGAGAAAGTGATGGAAGGAGACTTGACTTGGAGTGGTGAGCATACAATACAATGTACGGATGATGTGTTATAGAATTCTACACCTGCCACCTATATCATTTTATTAACCAATGTTGCCCCAATTAAAAAAAAACAACAACAACTGCAAATGCTTAAATTATCTAAAACCAAAACTAGAACAGTTTATCCCGTTCCCTGCCATCATCAAAAACTTAAAAAGCATGAAACAATTTGTCAAAGGTTTATTCCTCCTAAAGTTTGTCAGAGACATCAGAGGAATATCACTCCCTTGCTTTGGTTTATTTTTTTCTTCTCCCCTCTTTAGCTCTGTTCTGCCCTAAGAACTTCCATTTTCATTATTTGACTGGTTACTGAAATTATTTTTATGTCAAATATTCCTCATTCTTTTTAAAAAATATTTTATTTATTTGTTTTTAGAGAGAGGGGAAGCGAGGGAGAAAGAGAGGGAGAGAAACATCAACGTGTGGTTGCCTCTCACACACCCGTTACTGGGGACCCGGCCTGCAACCCAGGCATGTGCCCTGACTGGGAATTGAACCAATGATCCTTTGGTTGGCAGGCTGGCGCTCAATACACTAAGCCATAAAAAGCCAGGGCATCATTCTAAAGTCACTGTGTACTGTCTATGGTCAATGAACTCATTCTTCTTTACCTCGTATAAAGCTAGTTAAAAATAATATAACTTGTCCAGGTTAGTGATCTCCTTTCACTAAACCATCACAGTCCAGTTTTGTTTTAAATCTGATGGTTTTCTTAAGTATTCTGGAATCTTAAACATATAAAAATAATATGTATAAATTCTTTTATTATAACCAAAATGAGATATCTCAATTTAGCTTCTAGAAAATACTATTGACAGTGCTAGACTGCATCTATGGTCTGAAGGAACTGGGGATAAAAACAATACCTGGGATGTATAGCATAGTGATTAGATAATCATGTACTTCACATAGTGTTCCCCCGGTATTTCCATACCCACCGAACACCATACAATGTTATTACAGTATTATTGACTATATTCCCTATGCTGTACTTGACATCCCTGTGCCTATTCTGTAACTACCGATCTGTATACTTCTCAGTCTCTTCACCTTCCCCCCCACCCCACCCCCGGCAACTGTCACTCTGTTCTCTGCATCCAAGTCTGTTTCTATTGAATGTAAACTACAATTTAAAAATAAAAAAGTAAAAATAAATGAAAAGAGGATGAAAGCTGGAACAGCAAGTATAACTTTCCCTGGGGGAACTAGAAAGTTTTCTGGTTGGAAATGCTCTATCTAGACTGGAATGCTTGTTATATCAGCACAGACATTTGTCAAAGCCTACAAAACGTATACCCAAAGTTGTCTTCTACAGAGACTGGAAGTACATGTTAATTGTACCTCAATAAAAATAAAATTATCTTTCTGTAAAACAATACAAAACCTGGGATAAAGCAAACATTGTTCTCTTGAATAAGCAATGGAAGAGAATTCATGCCTCTTCATAGTCCAGTGGTGATGAGCAAGCCCATTTGGGAGGTAGAGCACCAGGAAGGAACAGTGCTCTCTGAAATACTTATATATTAATCATAACTTACTAAATATACATATTTGTGCAAAATCAGATATTTTAGTCTAAAGACTAGTGTGGGAACAGAATTCTGTTCAATTTGTGCCCTCACCCCTCCGAAATGGACAAAAATAGACTATTCCAAAAAGCAGCTCATTAGGTTTCCTAGGTGCATTTTTGCATCCTGCTCCTCCTGACTCAAGGGACAATTCCCTCGGCTGACTTTGAAATATTCTGCTGGAGCCACAATGCATTTCCATTATGTCAAAGCAAATGGGCGAATGTTCTATCCTCCAAAATTTTGAAGAAAGCATCTCCCACAGATAATAATACAAAATTCGGAGTCAGAATCTAACTTTCCTTCCTAGGTAAAGTCTTAGGCCTGTTTGCAGGAACTCCTAAAACCAATCTTCATGTGTAGGTAAACTTGTTTCTGCAAAAATTCAATGCGGCTATTTAATTTTCGCATACAATATCTATTTTCACACCTATTCATTTGTTATCGCAGGCTTTCATTCTGCAAAACAGGAAAACAACTTTGCTTGTCCTTAATGATCTCAGGATTGAGTTTCCTGCTCTCTCCTGCTTGTCACAGCACCAACACCCACGCCCACATTCTCTCTCTCTCACACTGTGCCAGTTCGTTAACATATACGTCATATAAATGGCTTTTGTTTTGCTTACTAGACAGATGCAATTATTCATTTGTTTTGTCTTTTCATAGTTATTTAGAAACCAGAATGAGAAACCTTGAAAGATATCATTTCAGAGCATATATTAGGAACAATATGTAAAAGAGAGAAGCCATTGTGCATCATGGTGATGATTATTTAAGAGTAGCTGGTGATAATATTTTTTAAGATTTTATGTATTTATTTTTAGACAGAGGGGAAGGGAGGGAGAAAGAGAGGGAGAGAAACAGCAAAGTGCGGTTGCCTCTCACATGCCCCCTACTGGGAACCTGGCCCACAACCCAGGCATGTGTTCTGACTGGGAATCGAACCAGTGACCCTTTGGTTTGCAGGCTGGGACTCAAACCACTGAGCTACACCAGCCAGGGCAGAGTAGCTAGTGATAATTTTTAAAAACCATATTACTCATAGCTCTATGGTAAGAAATATGGCATTATAACCATAAGTAAGCTTATGAGAATTTAGAGTCAAAATGGTCTGGATTGTCAATAAGAAGCATTCAGTAGTAATATAAAGACCTTGAACAGTTCCTTTCAGGCATGAGAAAATAACCACCCTCTTCGTGAGTCTTAGTGATAATTAGTTATTATTTTTCTCATAGTCCTTGGCAGTTGGAAGAAAAAATGCACGGCAAGAGACAAAAGATAACCAGAACAAATAATATTCCTTGTCCGCATGGTGGTGTACAACAGTTGTTAATTTAGAGAGAGGTTAAAGGACTTCATGAAGAGTTCTCCAGATTTAATTAAGGGATCGTCCCTCAGGTCTGCCTCTACGTGCTTTTACGTCTTGTGGAAGCTTCATGTACCTTTGAGACTCTGTTGCCCTCTTGTGAAAGGACATAAAATAGGAGTGATATCATACTTTTAGTGGGATGATGATGTGGGTAGACTGAAAACTGTACTCCAAGAGAACTTTATAGCCTTGGTTTTTTAAAAGATAGACATAAAAGAATGAAGTCTATATCTTAAGAGGTTATTAAAAAACCAATAATGAGCAATGGATTCAAAATTTAAAAAAGTAAAAAAATTAGGTTGAATATGTACAACAAAAGCTGGCTCTTTGAATAGATCAACAAAATAGATAAATCTCTTTTAATTATAACAAAAGAAATGTGAGGAGAATGGAAACTACAGGTTAGTAATGAGAAAGGCTGTGTAACCACAGGTACAGAAGAAACTAAGAAAATAGTGTTGGCAATTCTGTAAAATTTATTTTGAAAAATCCTGGGTGTGCATAATTTCCTACTGCAATGCAACTTCTGAAAATTGATAAGGGAATAGCAGAAAATTAAAGCAGACTCATTACTTTAGAAAGCATTGGTTAGTCATTAGAAACCTACCATTGAAAAATATACCAGAATTCTTCACGTATGAATTTAACCTAATCCCTAAAGAATAAATAATTCCTATATTTTAAGCTTTTTGAGATCATATAAAAAGATACAACTCTGTAATTCCTTTTGTGATGTCAGAATAACCTTACTACCAGCAGTCAATAAACACAAAATGAAATATTAATTGTATAAGACAATCTCACTTTTGAATATAAATGCAAAAATTCTATTTTGTTGAACTGATGGAATGATAGTGATTATAACCATATGTTGCATGTGATAAGTACTCAGCAAATGTTAGCTGTTAGTTGCAAAGAGCTCTTAAAATTTAGAAAGAAAAGAAAACTACCCTATAGGTAATGAGCAAAGCATATTAGCAGACAGTTCACAGGTGAAATTGTAATGATCAGTCATACAAAACATACTCCAAAATGTACTAGGAATCGTGGAAATAGATTAACAATGAAATATCTTTTTACTCATCATACAGGCAAAATGTAAAAGCAGAGCCACCCATTAGTGGTAAAGGAATAGCCTACCTTTATATAGTTATGGTTAAAATATTAAGTGTTTAATCATTTTTATGGTTAAAATATTAAATGCTAGCCCTTGCTGATGTGGCTCAGTGGATTGAGTTCTGGCCTTTGAGCCAAGGGGTCGTTGGTTCGATTCCCAGTCAGGACATATGCCTGGGTTGTGGGCCAGGTCCCCAGTGGGGGACGCACAAGAGACATTGATGTTTCTCTTCTTTCCTTTCTCCCTTCCTTCCCCTCTCTCTAAAAATAAATAAATAACATCTTTAAAAAGATATTAAATGCTAAATCCTTTTTAGTAGGTATTTTAAGAAATAAAAATAAATATCCCCTTTGATCTAGTGCATATATCCCTGGGAATAGCTATTATAACAATGGAAGCATCGGTATCTGAGGACGATAATGCATGATGTCCATTCCAGCATTGTATAAAGGGGCAAATCAAAAGAGACAGAACAGATGTCACAACCCTAGAAACAAACTGAATGTCCACTAACAGGGTACTGGCTAAATGCTCTATAATACACCCAAACTATTAAATATCATGCAGCCATTAAAGTGAATGAATAACAAGGATTACTATTTAGTAAAAGCAATATTTAATGGAATCTGAATGATGTGCCATTTTGGGGTATAGTATAAAACCTCTCAGATTTGTGTGTATGTGATATCACATATGCATACGCACACATACAGTGATCATTGAAAAACAGGAGAGAGGCATGTATGAGATCTCACTCATGCATTTGTGTAAAATAGTATATTTGTGTGGTCATATCTATAAAGATAAAATATTTCTAAAAGAATAAAAATGAGAGTACACATTCACAGAAATACATACACACAGACATAGAAAACAGTACAAATATTAGCATATAGTTCACATTAAAAATTGATGATAATTGCATTTCTTACTTCTCTGTAAATTCCGTATGATACTATACCCACATCTAATCTATCGAATAGCCCAATAATATTCTCTAGTATAAATTTGTGTGGCATTCAACTGTGGACTTGTATCTTGATCTTTTATCCTTATTCAAATGATTCTGCATTTTCTCTATATCACTTACTTCATTTGAGCCAACTGACCAATAAGTTTTAAATAGTTGGAATACAAAAATAAATTTAAGGATTTAATTATCCATTTAACCTGCAAATAAGTTTCTGTGGGGAGTAATTGGGAATGATTTGACAATTAGACGGAAGTTTGGTAGCCTTTGTTTTTGTTTTCACCTGGATTTCCAACATAGCTTCATACTTTCAAGTTATAATTAATAACATTTAGAAAATTAAGATGAACGATAAGGAATATGTTTTAGCATCGAGTGACAGAACGGTGAACCCATGTCACTGAAGGAAAAAAGAAATGGGCAGGACAAATGAGAGTGAAATGCAGCTGAGTAAGGGTTTAGAGCCTGAGAATCAAAGCTTTAACCAAAATGAGTCTCAGCTATTTAGTGAAGATATCTGGGGGGGTGGGGGTTGGTGAGTGGAGAACTCTCTCAGCTCACTGCTCACAGGATCCTGAGGGACAACATGGCAGGATCCTGGAGGCAGCCAAAAGAAAATTCAACCAAAGGGATCAGTGAGCCAAGGATAGTAAATAGAGGGAGAAATGCAAGTAACTCATCAACCCTCAACCTTGTTCTGACAGTTTCATCTCCATTGTATATAGCACTTAATCTGAGGTTGCCTATTTGCTTTATTGTGATATATTCTCCTCCTAAAGTATCCCTGGATGCTTCGTTTTTCGTTGACCTTTTCATTTTGAGATCATTGTAAATTCACATACAGTTGTAAGCAATAATACAGAGAGATCCTGTGTACCCTTACCCCAGCTTTACCCCGATGGTAGCATACTATGAAACTATAGCATATTACCATGGACATCGACACTGATACAATCCACCAATAGCATTCATATTTTTCCAGTGTTGCTTGACCTTGTGTGTGTATGCACGTATGCTTTTAGTTCCATACAATATTTTGACATATGTACATTTGTGTTCCATCCACAAATGTATACAGCAGATCCATCACCGCTAAGATCCCTCCTGTTCTCTCACTGCCCTATAAACATCCCACCCACCTCACTCCACTCCCTAACCTCTGGCAATTGCTGCTCTGTTCTCCAGTTCTCTAATTTTGTTATTTCAAAAATGGCTATATATATAGAATCATACTGTATGTGACCCTTTGAGACTGTCTTTGTTTTTTCGGTCAGTGTAATTTCCATGAGACTCAGCCAAGTTGCTATGTGCATGAACAGTCCCTTCCTTTTTGTTACAAAGTACTATCGCGTGGTATGGCTATACCACAGTTTGTTTAACCATTCACCCTTGAAGGGCATCTGGGTTGCTCCCAGTGTTGGCTGTTACAAATAAAGCTGGTATGAACACTTACGTATAGGGTTTTGTATGGACATCCGTTTTCATTGCTTTGGGATAAATGCCCAAGAGTCCAGTTGCTGGATTGTATGACAAGCACATGCTCCGTTTCGTAAGACATTGCCAAGTGGTTTCCGGAGTAGCTGTACTATTGCTATTTCTGCCAGCAATGCATGAGTGATCCTGTTTCTCCATATCCTCACCATTTGATATTCTCACGACTTTTCAGTTTTAGCCATTATGATAAGTGTGTAATGCTAGCTCATCGTGGTTATAATTTTTATTTCACCAATGGTTACTAAAAATGTTCAGAGCTTGGGCAGGAGATAGGGTTTGCCTTGAAGAATGAAGCCCTTCCAGATTTTGATTCCCAACCCCAGTCCTGAATGGAGGAAACGGAACTGGCCATTAGCTCCATTATTTATTAGAATTGTAATATGTGTTTCGAATGCAATGGCATTTTAGTCAAATATAGTCACCCATAATTATAATAGCATTCCTCTGAGCAAGATAAAAGGACTGATGAAATTTCTTTTTTTGCTTCAATTATATATTAGGAAGCACATCTCAATTTTAGGCATTTTTTATGTTTTATCATTGTTATATATTTTATTTTGAGATACTCTGATTAGCCTCTTTAATCTACAGTGATCTATTGATATACTAATAAAAGCACATTCATTTCCGATCTCTTTGTAAATGTGTTTGGGGGCACTAGTTTATTACAGAAAGTGTGCCTCCAAATGGATTTTGTTTTATTTTTGGATTATTTTTAAGAAGCAGTAATGCTGCTTAGGCTCTGAAAATAGCTAATGCAATTATCTTCACATTTTGTTTTCTTTCCAAATAGAAATTTTTCCTCCTTTCTTCAAATGTTTTCCCTTTATCTTTAACAGGTTGATTTAGTGAATATCGGAAGCAGTGACATAGTAGATGGAAATCACAAACTGACTCTTGGTTTGATTTGGAATATAATCCTCCACTGGCAGGTAAGAATCCTGATGACTATTTCCTTTTTTGATAATATGTTGCTGATTCTTGCTTTCTTTTTTTTAAAGAGGTTTTATTTATTCATTCTTAGAGGGGAAGGGAGGGAGAAAGAGAAGGAGAGAAACATGAATGTGTGGTTGCCTCTTGCATAACCCCCACCAGGGACCTGGCCTGCATCCCAGGCATGTGCCCTGACTGGGAATCGAACCAGCAACTCTTTGGTTCTCAGTCCAGTGCTCAGTCCACTGAGCCACACCAGCTAGGGCTGATTCTTGCTTTAATTTTTGCCCTGACCTGAAAGGAAACATGTATAAGATACACAAATACAATACAAAGCCGATCTCCATAGTGCTACCTTTTAAATGAGCACAACTAAGGTCATTTGGGATGAGAAAGAGCGGCAGATTATAAACTGTGTGCAGGAATATTTTTCTAAATTTTATTTTACTGGGGAGAGATAAGGCAAAAAAGATAAGTCTCATCAACAGGGTAAGAAAAGTAATTTTCAAATATTATATGTGTCTTCTATTACTTGCCTTTAAGTGAAGCTACATAGTTTTGTAAAATGAAAGGTATTTTTCCTTTTAACCACTACCGAATGAATGAGACTTCGTGAATCTTGTGTATTCTCAATATAAATTAATCCTAATAAAAGATGAGTGGGATATGATTATCTGTATGAGTATAGGTGTTATATGTGCAAACCGACTACATAATCTGATTTGGAAATTGCATTTTTTCCCATTGCATGTCTATGTGTACTGGACCTCCGCAAAACGGACCAAGGGTCATTTGGGTTAGTGCATAGAGTATACATTTTTTCAGCCAGACCAACATGAGCTTAAATCCCACTCTTCCATTTACCATGTTAGTGACATTGGGTATAATACCATCCTTTGTAGGCCATAACTCCCTCACGGTCAAAATAGAAAAAATAAAAATGAACATGTGTATTTCTTGTCAGGCTTAAACGAGAGAATATCTGCAAAGCACACAGCCCACGGCACCATTTTCATTAGAGGTGTATCATATGAATAACTTTGATTGCTTAGAGTTTTCCACTTATATTTTAAGAACTTGGAGGATAATTGAGATGCCTGCTTTTTTTTTGACTAGCAGAGATTCCTCTTTCATAAAACAGCTTGTTTTGAGATGTAACTTATGCATTATATATATACCCTTTCTGAGTGTCAAATTCAAAGTCTACCACACTGGTTTAGTCGTGGTGCCCAAAGGCTTCTCAAACTTTTGTTTTAAAATATTTTATGTATTCATTTTTAGAGAGAGGGGAAGGGAGGGAGAAAGAGGAGAGAAACATCCATGTGCGGCTGCCTCTTGCACGCCCCCTATTGGGGACCTGGCGTGCAACCTAGGCCTGTGTCCTGACTGGGAATCGAACCAGCGCCCTTTTGGTTCTCAGGCCAGCACTCAGTCCACTGAGCCACACCAGCTGGGGCAGCTTCTAAAACTTTTATGAGGATGGAACAGTCCCCTTGCCCTCCCCAATCCATAGAAGACTTTAGGATATTTACAGAGTTGTGCAATCATCACAACAATCTGATTTTAGCACATTGCCACCACCCTGAAAATAAATCTCGTGTCCATTCACAGTCACTCCCGACTTCCAGCCCCCCAGCCTTAGGCAACCATTAATGTATTTTCTGTCTCTGTATGTCTGCCTTTTGGGGCATTTCATATCAATGGAATCACATAACACGTGCTGAATATATCAATGGAATCACATAACACGTGTTCTCTTGAATATATCTGGCTTCTTTCTTCCTTCGAATATAATCTTTGAGTTCTTCCATATTATAGCAGGTGCCACTACATTTTTTTTTAGTAGGGTTGACTTTTATTTTGAATTGTAGATTGGGCCTGCACAGAGTCAGACAGCATGTAGACCATATTGTTCTCCCAATGGATCCCCGTCACCATATCGCTATCGTTCTATTCTAAACACTCTGAACAGGCTCAATCCTGTTTCGCAGCAATATGGGAAGTGAGAGACAACAAACCACAGTGGCTGACAATAGACAAGAGCTCATGCAAGCCTCAGATGAACCCAAGATTCAGTTCTGGGCCTTTTTCATATAGCGATGGTAGCAAATAGAACCAGCAAAGCAACATAGGGCTCTCCATCCAACTCGTTCACTTCTGTTGCTCAGTGCATTGCAAACTACCTGGAGAAAAGACCAGCTCCCCTCCCCCTTTTGTATGGTATGTGAATTACAATAAAACTGAAGTGTTACAGAAAAGAAATAAAAAGACATACAAAACTGAAGGTTGTTTTGCTTTATCATGAAATTCAACAGACTTAAACGGACTTTTGTAAAATTGCTACCAGAAGTTTCTAAAGGACTATCCATCGTTGTATTTATCTTATGGCCTGGTAACAAATGGTTCATGGAGGGAAACCAGCTTGTAAGAAAACACTTTGTGGCCCTAGCTGGTGTGGTTCAGTGGGTTGAGTGCTGGCTTGCAAACCAAAGGGTCACTGGTTCGATTCCCAGTCAGGGCACATGCCTGGGTTGCGGGCCAGGTCCTCAGTTGTGGGGTGCATGAGAGGCAAGCACACATTGTTTCTTTCCCTCTCTTTCTCCCTCCTTTCCCCTCTGTCTATAAAAAAAGGGAAAAGAAAACACTTTGTGCTGCACAGATGTTGGTCGTGACAAAGCCAGCGGGAGAACTTAGGCCTGAACAGGACCCCCAAAAGAGATGTGAATTGTATTTATCATCAAAACTGTCTTTCATGTGGTCTCACCTTTGCTTATCTCCTCAAAACCCTTTCCAACTCCATCCCAACTCACTGCAAGGTCATTTGAGATTTTCTTCATTTGCTTGTGAACCTGCTCATTTTTTATTATGAGCATGCCGAGAGGCTTTCGCACCCAGGAATACCAGAAGGAGTGACTTTGCCGTCTTTCCTGCTCTGGGACCTCTCTGTTGTTTTCCATGTCTGCCCTTGAGTCACTGAATCTTTGTGACTGCAAGGACCCAGACTCTTCCCAGCCTCTGCCTCCTTATCTTATCCCTCTGCTCTATCACAGGGTCCTGCTCTCTGAAAGCTACTAAATATACTAAAAAAAAAAAAAAATTCCTCCTGCTCAGTACTTATCATAACCCAAAGAATCGCCAAAGATATCATCTTTCACCAAGAGTACATATTTGCCTTCCTATTAAATAGTCAAAGAAGCCCTTGAATCTCAGCAAAGATTAAAGGACACTCTGGTCAACCTAATGGACTTTGCAGGTTTATCAGATTAAGGATGACATTAAAAGTTGGAAAGATGTGTATAATTTAGGAGCCGGTACCTCATCCTATGTTATTAATAGTGCTGTGGAGGACTTCTTTTTGAACTTGTGAAAACTCAGAGATGCCAACCCCGTTTCCCCTGTCATTGTTTTTCCAGTTTCCACTTAAAACTGTCAGCCTAGAAAATAGTGCCCATATTGAAGAGCACGCAGCTTTGAACAAAAGTGTGAAGTAGATAACATGTGTTTGGCATCATTTTCTTCCTTCTTTTTAAGTGTAAACCGTCCTTTTAGGGTGTTCAGCTCGGTTCTGGTCACCAGCTGGAGATAAAAACATTCCCTGCCAACAGCCCTGTGCTAGCAGAGGTCAGGGCCATCTTTTTTGGCTAGCTCAAAGGAAACACTCAATTCTGGGGCTACTTCACATTGGAACGTTTATGATTTACAAGGGGGACCCCCCAAAACCTAGAATTACATTCTGGAGGGTGAGCCCCTTGTAGTACAGGCTTCCCTGGCTAGGTAAGTGTTCTAGGAACCCATATCTCTCAGTGTACCAGCTGGCGTTGTTGTGAGAGGCTGCTTTCGGCTTCAGTGAATCTTTTTGAAGACACTTTCAACGCATTAGCCCATTTCATGATGGGTGATTCACGAGGGCACCTGCCCACACCATGCTGAGTGTTGAGCCATTTTTGATAAAAAACACAGCATGATCCCTGTGCTCCATCCTCCCTATTCACCCAATCTCGCCCCGAGTGACTTTTTTTGTGTGTCCTCGGATGAAAAAAGTCCTCAAGGGGAAACATTTTGCCCATGTGGAAGAAGTGAAATAAAAAACAGCAGCACCACAAGCATCAAAATCGACGAGTTCAAAAACTGTTGTGAGCAGCGGAAAAACATCTCAATAGGTGTACTGCATCAAATGGCGAATACTTGCAAGGTGACTGAAGTTTAAACATGTAAGAATAAATACATAATTTCTTATAAATAAATTCTGTTTTTTCTCTGGGAGGGGTCCTCCCTCATATTTGTACAACATACAAGAGAAAGACGGTTTTCGCACTGCTGAAAGTCCTTACTGTGAACTCCTGCCTGCCAGACGTTTCTTGCTCTGGTCTTCTGCAGGCATCTCACACACGTGATGCTCTCCTTGGAGAAGACTATCTCTGTCCCTCCGCTGCAACTCCTTTTAGTCACAGGATGGATTCTGGGAAACAGACTTTGAGTTAGGCAGGCAGGATGTCAATTCAGGCACGCCTTCAGGACCAACACCTGCGGAAGGGACAGAGTGATTGGAGTGAGACCAAGACAGACACCTGCCCACAGCCTTATTCAACCCCATGGGGAACTGGGAACTAGAATGAGCCTTTACAGGCATCCGGAATGGGGCTGAAATGGCTGAGTCTTCAGACCATTTCCTTTCAGCAGTCACTAGACATGGCCCTGCCTTAGGAAGGGTGTGACCATAGGTGAGTGACTCTGCAAGTCAGGTAGTCCCCGAGGGGACTGACAGCTGAAGGCTGCATGGTGACAATAGGAGCAACGAGGGCTCCCATGAAGGAGGATCCTGTGCCCACCACATCTTCTTTGTCCATTTATCTATCTCCTTGTTAACTTTTTGAAATCACTGCTCAGAGGCATTTTGGTATTTTCCTTTTAAAAACAGATGTATAGTTGTAGGCACTCACACATTTATTTAAATGGATTCTTTCTCTTTTAGGGATAGTAAGCCCTGAGTGTGGGAAATATTGGGTTGGCCAAAAAGTCTGTTATTTTTTGTTTCCGTAAAATAAAAAACACATTTTTTTTTTCATTTTCACCAATACCTTTGATTTGGGTATTTTGAGTATGTCTGCTATCTCCTGTTATTGGCTTCCAGGGGGTAGAGGCCAGGGGTGCTGCTAAACATCTTCCAATGCAGCCGACAGCCCACAGCAAAGAATTATCTGGCCAAAATGTCAATAGTGCCGAGAAACTTCACAAACCACATTTGACGCATTCGATCAGTCACAGCATCTTCTCCATATACTGCACAAATATCTGTTTGTGTTTCGGTTGCAGTTTTACCATTCTTTTTTTTTTTTTTTTTAAAGATTTTATTTATTTATTTTCAGAGAGAGGAGAAGGGAGGGGAGAAAGAGCAATGTATGGTTGCCTCTCACATGGCCCTCACTGGGGACCTGGCCCGCAACCCAGGCATGTGCCCTGACTGGGAATCGAACCGGGACCCTCTGGTTCCCAGCCCGTGCTCAATCCACTGAGCTACATCAGCCGGGCCAGTTTTACCATTCTTGAAATAATAAAGCATAATACACAGAAAATGTTATGTGTCTTCTTCCATCTTCAGTACTAAAATGGCTGTGCAAAAACTCACCAATTTTGATAAGTGTTTTTTGAAATGCACGCTGATATGACAGCTGTCACGATACAATCTAACAAAAACTGTTTTTAATGGAGTTAAAGACAACGAAGTGCTACTAGAGCCATCGTACAGAAAAAACATAACAGATTTTTTGGTCAACCCAATATTTCCTCTTGAAAGACTCCCCTTGGGACCAGCTCCCTATCTGACTGAAGGTTGATCCTTAATAAAGATTTCTTGGTAACTGTCTTTTATGCAGGAAAAGAAGGACTGATTCTTTCCTATTGCCCTTTTATTTATTTTTTCCTCAGGACCATTAGCACCCAAGTAGAAGCAAAACCTTGCAGAGGCTGCTAGCTGAATTAGTGACATAATGATGCAAAAGGAGATTTGGATTGAATGCTGGCTTGTCCTTTAACTTTATGCACATAGAGGGCAGTCTGGCTAAGCATTTCACAAATAAGGCCCATTCATCATGGGAGGCTTACCCAATTAGTGCAAATCCATCACCACCACAGAGCCAGTGTCTGCTGGTTCGGACCCAGGTTCAGCACAGGGCACAAAGAACATATCTGGCAATCCCTGTACGTGCAGGTTGTATATTAAAAAAAAAAATTATTTATTCTTAGACAGAGGGGAAGGGAGGGAGAGAAACATCAATGTGTGGTTGCCTCTCGCGCACCCAGTACTGGGGACCTGGCCTGCAACCCAGGCGTGTGCCCTGTCTGGGAATGAAATTGGTGACCCTTTGGTTCGCAGGCCAGCGCTCAGTCCACTGAGCTACACCAGCCAGGGCTGTACTTTTTAACTTTAGAAAGTGATGAGAAAAACATCTATCTTTTATAACTATTTGACCTATTTTTTTTTTCACTGAGTAACTGACTATTAAGCAGGTCAGGAAGGAATTAAGAAAACTGGATAATCCTCCCCTAATAGATTTAGCTATCAAGGGATGGTGACAAATATATGCAAAGATTTCCCATCATTACCACGTTTGCAAAACATCATCTCAAATCCTTTTCAAGTATTTTGAAGTTAAATTTAATAGTCTATCCTAAAATTTGTACTGAATCTTTCATTACAAGGTGACGAACATTGGAGATGTTAAAATATGTATTTTCCCCAGGGGTATTTGTTAACTTCTGCTTGGAAGAAGCAGCAGAATAAAATGTCATATTTAGAATACACAATAAATATTCATCATCTGATCAAACAGTGGTGGTATATAGACCTTATGCTAACCAAAAAGAAAACCTTTGGTCATAAGACCTAATCACATTTACTTATATAATTCCTTCGAGTATGTAATAAGGAGCCTGTCTTATACAAAGAAGTAGCCTAGTAATCATTCCCGTAATAGAATATGTAGACAGTTTGTTCTATAATGAGGTGTCACTGCATTCTTGGAACCTAGAAAAAATATGTTTAGAATGGATTTCGGCATCAGATTAGTAAGAAGAATGAGCTTTGAAATACAACAACCTGCTGAATGGCATTTGCATTGCACAAAGCCTAGAGGAAATGGTTCCGAAAACAATAGAAATGACGCCCAAGGGTCTGGCCTTTATCTCCTTTCAGAGAGTCTGGGTTTCCACTTCCCTTCAGGTGGGGAGTGAGGGGCTGGGATGCGGAAGAAGGAACAAGGCACAGCCTGGGGCTCTGGGGCCCCTGCGCCACCCTGTGGCCCCCAGATTGGGACCTGTGGCTGGCTGGCTCCTCCCATCGGCGGGTTGTGCATCCACTCTGGTCCTGCTCCCAACTCCCCGGCCCCGCCCCCAGCCCCCAGTACCCACTCCCTGCTGGGTGGACCTGCTCTGTGCTCAGCAGCCACCTTCCTCCCCTGGCTCCCTCCGTGGAGTTCCGGCGACCCTCTACTTCCTCTTTGCCGACACCATGCTGCTGAACGACACCTGGCGGGGCGTGTGCTGGCTCATGATGGAGTTCCTGCACTGTCCCACGGCGGCCCTCATCTACTTCGTCATTTCCATCGCACAAAATCCTCAGTCTGGGCTTCCAAGGTAGCCGGGGTGTTGGGCTTCTTTGCCGCCAGCTGCTTGCAATTGAATTCTACCTGATTTTGAATGACACGGCCAGATTCTTCCAACAAGGGCACTCCGTAGGCGAGACACTAGCTGACAAAGTGGAAGGAAAGAATTAGGACTGATGATATGGAGCCACAAGGGGCCGCACTCCTGCACTTTGCGTCCACGTGACCTCCTGTGTTGGGAGGGAGGCCGTGACTTCTCATGGAGCAGCAGCCATTGTTGCTGAAGGAGCCAGCCTCCTGACAGACCCCCAGTGACGTCGTGCCTGAGCCCAGCCACAAGACAGCACCCCGTGCTGCACGTGAGCGCATCTAGCAGTTTTGCGCCATCTCTGCATATTTGCCCCGCAGACCTTAAACCCCTTAACCTCTGCCGGGAACAAGTACCAGGGGACCGAGCAGATAGAACCTGCAGGGGTGGAGGGCAGGTAGGAAGGGGGACAAATAAGACAGAAACCACCTCGGGGCCAACCAGCAGGGCCCCAGTGGTAGTTTGTTTGCATTTGTTGCTGCTGTTTTGTGCCAAATACTTCGTCAAGAATGATCCTTCCAGGGTTCTTTTGTTTGGGGGATACCAGTTCTCTCTTCATTCCCGAGGCAGGGAGAAGACTAACCTTTGCCTTACAGTCTAGGAGAGAGTGGGTCATGGTGCCACCAACTGGCACCTCACATCCTTGGAGACCAAGTTTGTCGGTCACATGCCTCTTCTGGGTCTGAGACTGTTTCATGGGAAAGCTCCTAGATTTGCTTACCAGGTCCAAAAGACCCAGGGGACCAAATCATGAAATAGCGGTGACAGTGCCCAGGGCAGCTAGGCAGGCCCAGCCAAACCCTCATTTTCCCTGGTGCACCCCTCTGCACCCCGAGGAGGTCAGAGGTCCTTCTGTGTTCACCTAAAGACCTATGCTGTGTATGTATCTCCAATGGGGCTTTTACGTTCATTTATTTATTTTTTACTACAAAAGCAGCTTCTTAAATGGCATTTCCTGAAGCCTGACAGGCCTCATAAATGCTAGTGTTGTGAACCCATGCTTTGGGCATTTTGAAACCTTTCTATTCTAGTACGTGGATCTTTTACACTGGAAAAAAAAAAAAAAAAAAAAAGAAGCCATAATGGATTAAATCAGACTGACTACCACAAAGCCAAAACCAAGGTGACACATCCACAGCTTTTAGGGATACACATTCCTTTCCCTTTTATTCATTTCTTGTTCTTTATTTTAAATACGCAAAGCCATTTCTATCATCTTTTTCCCCACTTTGGTCAGTAAACATAATTGGTATTATTTTAAATGATAGTATATACCTGGGGGTTTTATCTTACTACAGTTTGTCCTGTGATTCTTACAACAACCTTGTGTGTATAGTTAAAGAGTCCTAAAATGGTTAAGTTGCCCATTGGACGCAATTCATTACTAGGAAAGGCAAAATTTGAACCTAGTTTTTTAAAAACGTAAGCCCATTCTTTTAACCACCGTGCTATTCTTCTTATCCTAAAACCACTAATACAGCTTAAATTTCTGGTTAACATGTCTGCTACTTTGTATACTCTCTTCTCTAGCATATCCATTGAAAGTTAGAAGATGATCAATTCCAAAAATATAAAATTAGCATCTTAACATGGCAGAATCCAGAAATGATACTAACCATATTCAATCAGTGGTATATCACAGATACCAACCAATCAGAAGAGACTCCTAAGCAGAATGGACTCAGGCCTGCTAGACCCTACTATTATTACTCATTGACCCTAAAGTTCCTATTATTTATTTCTGATGATAAGGGCATTCAAATCTAAGTTTGTGTGGTTCTTGTTCAGGGAGTGCATTTCCTTATGACAGTTTCTTCCCACACACAGGTCAAAAATGTAATGAAAAATATCATGGCTGGATTGCAACAAACCAACAGTGAAAAGATTCTCCTGAGCTGGGTCCGACAATCAACTCGTAATTATCCACAGGTTAATGTCATTAACTTCACCACCAGCTGGTCCGATGGGCTGGCTTTGAATGCTCTCGTCCACAGCCACAGGTAAGAAGACTGCAGAGACGTTGAATAATTTTTGTAAGTATTGGTTTAGAGACTGATATTTTTCTTCCAGCGCGGTTCCAGGTCATTTCCCGCTATGCAACGCGTTCTGTGGGTTGATCATATTGATTTAACCATTCAATGGAATGCACTGAATAAGAATATTTATCATGTTTTTCGTGTGATATTATCATTTAGTTGTGGAAATGCTGTGTTCATGTGGTTGGAGCAGGACTGTGGAGATGGTGGAGGAGGAAATAAACATATTTGAAATTGGGACTCTGCTAGAAAATCAGGGTTATTTTTTTTTAACTTTGCTAAGAATGCAGTTGGTCTTTCTATACAAATTGTTTGTTAGTATGAGTTTATAGAGCTCAAATTGGTTCCATATCTCATGTGAGTAGCTGTGGTAAAATTAATTACCATCATCAGATTAATAATTAGGAAAACAAACATTTGGCTTGCCCCATACACACTTAGGTAGCATATACCAAAAGACCCTGTGTATTTTTTTTTTATCTCAGGGTTGGAAGAGGCATTGAGCTTCTTAGCAGTCAAGGCAAAAAGCAGACCACAATTAATTCTATGACTCAGTGCTCAGAATATTAAAAGAAACAATTGGTCTGGAACATCAAAGCAATTGATACGGATGATGCATTGTAGAAAAAATTCAGTGTCATTTGGTGAACCAAATGTCCTTAACTCTATTCATACAATATTACATTTTCTGAGATAACAAAATACTTGTTTGCATTTTCTTGTGTAAAGAAGCTCAGTAAATGACTTAGTAACAGTTCAAGGAAAAAGAAAACAACATGGTAAATACACATATAATGCATTCATATATATTATCTATAATATGTAGATGGATATATTATCTGTATAATACACTTACTGTAAGGAATATCTACTTTGGTTTTCCTGTTATCCATCTCTTTTACCCAGGCCAATCCCCAAGGTCAAATACATTGCCTTATTAACTGTGTTTGAAATACCACTGGGCTGTATCGCCCTTGATTTTGATCATCTTTCTTTTCTTGATGAGTCTACCATTTCCCTATGCCAATCTTACTTCTAGAAAAGTCCCCAGTACAAATTTTCATGGTAAAGCTCAATCTGAGAGCAAAGGCTCTCTAAATAAGCATCTTCGCCGGGAGTCTTGCTCCAGCTGGGTTTAATTAACCCCATCTGGACTTGAGTTTCTAGGTGACAGACTCGGCAACTGATTTTCCAAAGGACACAGGCTCCTACTCAGTGGGCACATTATACAACAGTAACACCTAGTCTTTCATAAGTATAACATGAAGAAAAATATTCCACAGCTTCAGTACAGCCCGATGAGAAGGGGTGGAGACGTTCATTGTGCATTATAAGTCAGCACTCATTTATGCAGCCACATGCTCCCAGGAAGGGCCTGAACATACTGATCTTGCACACATTTGCAGAGGAGCAGAAACAGCAGCGGTCAGGTGGTGCAGTCCTTGTTGGCTCTTTAACATTCTCTTTGCAAGTGGAAGACTTCAGTCCTGCAACTGTATTCATACACTACATTCATTCATATTCTATTTCATGATTTCTGTATATGTTTGTAAGTAATACAGTAAACATACCCAGATTGCCCCTCTCTGTCTGTTCCTGACCCACTCTTTCTCTGGCAAAATATCTTCATTTACATATTCTCTCCTGTCATGTTGAAGGAATCATCCGTAATTACCTTTTTATGCAAAACACAGTTACTTTTCAAGAGGTTTCTCACAGTTGATAATGCTCTTTCATGAATCATCTCCCTCTTCTTTTTGTCTTTGACAGATGTTCATATTATTTATCTAAGAAAAAATGTGGTTGAACTTTCTGGTCCAAGGTGGTTGTCATTGGTATACTTAGGAATGTCATGAGGTATCCTGATTTCAGTAACTGAGTGACTAAGCTATATAGAACTAAGGCACACACTTAACATAGAGCATTAGAGGTTGACAAATTGCCTCACAGAAGGTTAGGATGTTTGTGGCTTTATATCTATTTAAGGCTAAATTTTATCTTAATATGGAGGAAATTCAAAGTATTAGGTTAAGATACAAACTCCACTATAGTGTCATTAAAAGGAAGCCAGAGTCTATGTTTGTGGGAAAAACCAAATGATAATTGACTAGAAATAGACTCAAATTATGCAGATAAGTTGCTGTAAGTTTAAGTTGCAATTAATTTTTCTTCCTAATTGCTTATTTTAATTTGTTACCACAGAAATAATACAGCAAATGGTTTTAAAAGTAAGTCAGACAGTGACATGGATGGACCTAGAGGATATTATGCTAAGTGAAATAATTTAGTCAGAGAAAGACATACCTTATGATTTCACTTATATGTGGAATCTGAAGAGCAAACGAACAAAATAGAAACATACTCCTAAATAAAAGAACAGACTGATATTTGCCAGATGGGAAGGGGGTGGTGGAGGGGTGGGTAAAAAAGGTGAAGGGATTAAGTACAAATTGGTAGTTACAAAATAGTCACAGGGATGTGAAGTGCAGCATAGGGAATATTGTAGTAACTATGTGTGGTACCAGGTGGGTATTAGGTTTAATCAGGGGGATCACTGTAAATTATATAAATGTCTAACCATTATGCTGTTCAATTGGAATTAATATAAGATAATATTGAATGTCAACTGCAATTGATAGATGAAACAGTGAAAAAATGAAGGGTCAGTCCCATAAAATAAAATAAAATAAATAAAATATGGCAACAGAAAAGTAAGTCAGACAATACAGAATAAAGGAAAAAAAATCAAACAAAATGTGTCTTCCTGACCGGAGCTGCCTCGCATCACACTCCACTTCCTAGTAGTCAACCGTCCCTGACTTTTTTTATTCTTTCTGATGGTCATAATTATGCATTTGTATCTCCTGATTAGTTGATATATGACGGTATGGATTTACTCCTGAATATGAAGCTGTAAACCAATTGTAATTTTAGACTGTAATCAAGAATAAAGAGCATGTATTTGAGCAAAAGGAGCTGTTGTCCCAGAGACACAGACTCAGGAAGCAACTACATTGTGTTCCACCAAGACAAAGGGGAGGCCTCCTTTTACGGTGAAAGTTCCCACACAGGTTCTCAAATAGGACCATTTTATGTAAATGAGGAGTACACATTGTACGGTTCTGATTGGACAGGGCAGGTGTCAGTCCTTTGGTAGAAAGACAAAACCAGGGTTTGCCTGCAGTTTTTGACTCATGGCGTAAACAGGCAGGGCATACTGGGGAAGCTGAGAGTTCAGCCTGAGAAAACCCTCTCAGTAAATGTCTGCTAGGCTCTTATCACTTATAAAATAAATAATAAAAACACGGGGAGTTCATCTCAGCAGATCAATTCCTTCTCGAGGTTTACATCGGATGAATCTTCTCAGGGTCCACAAAGCCCACAAATATTAACCTTTCATCCCCGTCTATTTCCTAATTTGATTACTGTATTATAATTACTTTTTCTTGTAATTCTTGCCTGTGTTATTTAAAATGATAGTGGTACACCATTTTTCAAGTTTAGACAAGATCTGTTGACTATGTATGTGAAGAATGAAGAGATTATCACACCGATACTTACTTCCTATCTTCTCTCTACCTTCCGGTTTGTTATTAATTATCATTCTTGCATCAGCAATGTCTCTAACATTTATATCTGTTCTTTTTCTAATATATATTTTTTTAATTTTATGTATTTTTTAGAGTGAGGGGAAGGAACGGAGAGAGGGAGAGAAACATCAATGTGTGGTTGCCTTTCATGCACCCCCTACTGGGGACCTGGCCCGGAACCCAGGCATATGCCCTGACTGGGAATCGAACTTGCGACCGTTTGGTTCACAGCCTGGCACTCAATCCACTGAGCCACACCAGCTAGGGCTCAAATATTTTTCTTAAATATAAACCCAAACCACCATTTAAGAGCCCCTTAAGCTTTGAAAAATTTCTTGATGTGCCTCAGATGTTAAAAAAGCCTCATATGTTTTCTGTAGTTTTCACATTTAGAATTTATTGAACTTACTGTAGTGTATGCCTTTTTTACCTTATTAGTTGTAAAAGCCTCATTAGTTATAGAGGCTAAGAACTGCTTCTTACACTTCGTGTTTTCTCTATTATCAAGGGAAGTGATACTGATACAGCACGTTTGCATCCACTTTTTGATGTAGTTAAGAAATATTTATTGAGCTTCTACTACTATATGTCAGGTTGCATTTCTAGAAATCAACAAAACTGGCCAAAAAATAATATTCTGTCTTCTGCATTCCACTGGGGGAGACAGATAAACAAAGAAGATTAATTAAAATATATAAAATATTCAATAGCATAGTAAGTGCTAATTAGAAAACTATAGAGCAGTTCAGAGGGAAAGGAAGTCAGTGTAAGTTTGATTTGGGAGAGAGCAGTTTTAGATGGTGGGAGGGCAGGGCAGGAGTCACCAGTAATGTGACTTTGGAGTAAAAAACCACAATAGGTGAGGAATAAGCCATGCCATTGTCTAGGGGAAGGGAACTCCAGCCATGGGGAACAGTGAATGCAGGAAACTATCTAGCCAGTTTGAGAAATAGGAGGAGAGAGGCAAGAAATACAGTCAAGGAGAGCCAGACCATGTAGGGCCTTGTTAAATCAGTGACTTTTACTCCCCAATAGCGAGGATTTGAGAAGAATGTAAAGATGAAACATTTTAACAGGATACTGTGGCAGCGCTGCTAAGAGAAGTTGAACAAGGACAAGGGTGGAGCTGGGGAGCAGTTAGAAGGCTATGGTGATAGTCCATGCCCCCCCCCCAAAATGGTGGTTTTGGATTAAGGTGATGGCAGCAACATAATGAGGAGTGGTCACATTCTGGATATATTCCTAGCCAAGTGGTGTATGAGAGTGAACGAGTCATCAAAGTTCACTCCAGGTTTTCTTGTCTGAGCAAACTGCAAGTTTGAACTTGTCTTTGGTTGTTGAGGAAGGGAGGACTTCAGGAGAAGTAGGTGGGTGTGGAGGAGTGTGATGGGATGGATATCAGGAGCTCAGATTTGGGTGCTTGCGTTTTGCGATATGATAATGCCACGTGGAGACACCGAGTAAGCAGATAACTCCAGAGTCTGGAATTCAAGAAAGAGGTCTGGCCTACGTTTGCGTAATTGCAAGTTACCAGCAAGCGGCTGCTATTCAAATCCATGAGATTAGATTTGATGAACACATTTTTATTGCTTGGATAAGGTAGAATACATTCTGCATTGTTTCTGTTAGGATTTTTAATTAAAATTGTACCGTGTTTAAATGAAAAACTTTATTGAAGGAGAATGAAGAGTACCACTCTTAAGGACTATAGGCATGGGTTGTCAATGAAACACCAGAATTGAAGTGGGTTTTTGAAACGTTCTCAATTGCTTTATATGTGTCTTTGTGTGTGTGTGTGTGTTTCAGGCCAGACCTGTTTGATTGGAACAGTGTGGTCTGCCAGCAGTCAGCCACACAAAGACTGGAACATGCCTTCAACGTCGCCCAGCACCAGTTAGGCATCGAGAAACTGCTGGATCCTGAAGGTTGGTACATTTCCAGGCTACCACTGTTGCAAGCAGGCGCGTCCAACCTTTTGGCATCTCTGGGCCACACTGGAAGAAGAGTTGTCTTGGGCCACACATTCAATACATGGTGACACGTAATCACAGAAAAATCTGATCATGTTTTAAGTGAATTTCCGATTTTGTGTTGGCCCTCATTCACAGCCATGCTGGGCCGCGCGGAGCCCACGGGCCGCGAGTTGGACACCCCTGCTTAAATGTTTATCGCCGTGCACTTCACAGTTCTACAAACTAAGCACAGACTAGAAACTGTGCATCATATGTCTTTCTATAGTCCAGATGTATTTAAAATGGTCTGTGTTCTTGCAGTATATCAGGAATTGTCCTACGTGATTTTCTCAAAATAACACCGGAAAGTAAAGTGTAAGACATTGCGGAAAAAAATGCCTTTGGAATGCATGTGCCTCATGAATGGGGCTTACTGCATTTAGAGTACATTGACTCCAGATCATAATAAAAAGTTCATGTTTTGCTTATTCTACCAAGAGATTTGATACACTAATCAGCTATAATTAATTAGCCACTCTTGCCAATTTCATTCATATACTCCATAAAAGGCAGCATGGTTTACTGTTTAAATCAGGAAATCTATTCCTGGCACTGCTTCTGTTATAATTTGTTCCTCTGGGGAAGTCCTCCATTGGATGGTTATCATTTTCTGCTTTTTCTTAGTTGACAGGCTGCACTGTATTTATAGTTTTATTATATTACACTTAAGTCAATTTCATCCTTATCTCTGGTGCAAGGTCATCCCCTCCAGGCACAAGGATTACAGGGATAATAATTCCTCACTTCTGCTTTTCTTCTGGCCCACGAGGCACTTTTTTTGTTTGTTTGCCGAACTCTTTGAAATTGCAGGCTCTGTTCTCACTTTCTTGAGCTTTATGGCTCTCAAAGCAGAAGTTAAAGAAGCAGCACCAGTGGGATTGACACCTGCGATATGATCCAAGCAGATATTTGGGTAGGGTTACATAATTCACTGGTCTTTGGCATATCGAATTGCTTTCAAATAAGGAGATCGACGCGTGGTGGTGAAAAGTTCAGAAATAACTCAGAGGACAGCCTTTCACCACTGAGTTGATCGTCAGCCAGAACCACATCCTCCGTACGGCAGACCCAGAAACCTGACTGCCTCATCTTATTGCTAGGAGACCCATTTGGTGGGGCGGTGGGGGGAGGGTAACTTTAAAGCTCAAAAAAAAGGATATATCAATCAAAATGGAAATTCTGTCATCTTCAATGAGATATTTAACTATGCCATTGACCAGAATATGCATAGCTAATTGATCAATGTATTGCTCTTGGTAGGCACCTGCAGCTGGGAAGGAAAATTGTAACAATGCAAATGTGTTTCTGAGGTTGGAATCAGATTAAGCTCATTAGAAATGTTTCTTGTCCTTTGGATAATGCATAGCTGAGCACTGACTCCTGTAACCTCTTGTTGCTTCAGTAGGTGATTAACATCCTTCCTGCTCCAGTTTAGCTCTAAGGGAGAAATTGTACCAATCATATTTCCCCGTTTTGCAGGATGGGGGAGGGTTTTCTCACTATTGACTACTTCTACTGATTTACATGCTTTTTCATACTCCTTAAGGTAGAGAGGGCACGTGTAATGAAATTATGTACTCCAACCTCTGAGAATAAGAGCTACAGTATATGGATTTGAAAGATAAGCCTGTTCATAGTTTGTTTGTTTTTTTTTTTTGGTTTTTCATTAAATGCACATGTGGTAGTCAGTTCCCCTTATCTGGAATATATGCTGTAGTTACTCTTGTGTGTGCCTGATCTTTTCATAAAATAGGAAGGGGAGGATTGAAATAGATATTTTTCTCATTAAGTGATAAAATGGCTTTTGATCTCGAAGTCCTCATTTGAATCGACGGAATAGGGGTAGCTAGCCAGGCGTCCACATCAAAATCAGAAAGTGTAGACTGATGAGCCTGTAATCAGAAAAGGGCAGACACATAAATAATGTATTTTTTATCACTCCTCGGCCTTTTGGCTAAGATCAAGTGTAGTATCTGTTCTTATCAGTTTAACATAAATAATGTGTTTTATAGCATAGAATAGCTTGGTATACCCAAATCCTTATGTTCTAAATGGAAGGTGTATGCTGAAATGCATGCACATCATGTAGGCCTACAGGAACACCAGTATGACGGCCCCAACTTGACAATTAGAAGTCAACCACATATCATATGAAGTGCAAGCTGATTAATAGAGAGAAAACCAGTGGTTATGGTTTCATTTTGCCAATAAAGTCTTCGATCTGCAAAACCTTTCTACTTATGGACACCCTTCCAGTTCAAAGCACATTCTGTCTCCTAAAATGGTTTGTTAAAAGTTTATTTGTGGCAGTGAAGAAGATGAGGATTGAGCATAAATCTTGTATTTTTTGATATCTCTCAGTTTCTGCCAGTGTGTTAGGGATATACCCAAATTGCATTTAAAAAGCGTTGCTTAGTATTTTTCAAGCAATGATATCAATAATAATCGAAAGAAACAATACCAACTAAATAGTAAGGGTTTTTAATTTGCTGAGACAGAATAGCACCTCTTAGTATCTAAGGCTTAGAATATTCTCTTCAGTGTATCTAACGGGAGATTCATGGACTTATTTCATGCCTTGTATGGTAATTGCCGTTGAGAAGTTCATATTTTTAGTTAACCAAATATTGATTCTTTAGCTTACACATGACTATGTCAGCTATTCTCCAAAGCCAATGTTACTTTACATCTAATATGCCCCTTAGGAGGTTAATGAAACCTTTTGCTTTATGTTTGGAGAGATTTTTATTATTAGGGGATTGGAGTTACATTTAGCTTCAGAAATACCTGCCAAAAGTGTTTGTAGAATTTTAAACATATGCTTTGTTGATTGGGTCTGTGTATAAATTAAAAAGTCATGGAAATATAATTTGGAGGTTTTCGTATCTTGTGTATATCAAATTTGTTATGCTTTGTTTGGACTTAACTGGTGTTTTGAGACCTGAGGTTTGGTTTTAAGTGGAATCGCGTTTTAAAATGACTAGTAGTTGCATTAACATAAGCAATTTCAGGAACTGTTTTCTGGTGTGTTTAAACGTTAACATATGCAAACATAAATACTACTATGGTGCAATTACTTAATAATTTATGCATCTTTATGCTCATTGATATAAAAGGCCTTTCTCCTTCCGAATATAGTCTGTTGTGAATCAGACGATTCACTTTCTATCAGGATTTCCCTACAAGACATGCGCGGTTCGTACATTGTAGCTTTCATATCCATTGTTTACTTCCCCAAGTTTCAAACAAATTGGTTTGCCAATCCATACAACGCTTTCTGCATTAAGAGAATGCTTTGTCAGGTTTTTCTTGTGAATAATAAAGTGAAAATGTTCTTTTGAAAGGAATAGAAAAGGGGGATAAAGTAGCGTGCCTGTTGTAGGTGACTTTTGCATACATATTACTGTAGTATGTCACTTCCATTTGGAATATGCGACATGATGCGGAAAAGCCCTCACTTGTTAACCAGGGTCACTTTAAAATGAAACATTAATGATGGGAGTCAAATCTGATGAACACTTGGGCTTGTGGGAAATATTTGTACCCTCAAAAATGACACTTATAAACCAGTTAGCTTGGTTTTATCCACTTTACTTGAACTTCATGAGAATGGTGACTCAGGCACTATTTTCCGCTTGGCTGAGCCCAGCGTCACCCTTCAGTTGTTTTTAGAGTCTACTTTTGCAAGACTTAGCCCTGCCATTTGGGGACTTTTACTCCTGAAATGGTCTCAGACTAAACTTTGCATGCATGCAATGTATTAGTCTTTAAAAAAAATGTTCAAGGGCAAACATATAGCATTTGCTACATGACGCGGACCCCTGGCTGTGACCAGACAAATTCACATGGACTACCAAATCCTGCCGAGGAAAAGGGACAGCCTGGCCACTCTCTCAAGGGGAGAGTGCCTTGGAGTGCCTTGGCACCCTGGTTGGAGCACCCTGACCCTTGCCTTGACAGGCTTTTATTGCTTTCTGGGCACATTACATTGAGGATGGTCCTCATTTACTATGCACAGGTTTGCTTTAGGTGGTTACAGAAAAGGTGGTTACCTTTTACAGAAAACAAAGTTGCTAATTAAAACATGTTGCTAATTACATCAAAAAAGAAGGATATTTGCAAATATAAAGGGAAAAGTGGTTGAACTGGTTACACTCCTCCTTGGAAGGTTTAGCATAGATTTTAGGAAGTTACTTTAAAGATACACAGTAAACGTTTGTTGCCTCAATTCAGGGTGAGGGAGTTTTAGCAAAAAGCAAGCCTCAAAGCAGACTGATTTCCCACGGGAGAACCTATCTGTGGGTGTGGGTCCTGTGTACCAGACCTCGCTTTCCACTCGTTTTTCTGAATGGGAGCTGGGCCCATGCCATGCAGAACGGTCTCCTATTGCTATAAAAGAGCAGACTCTCTTTAAGTCCTCTTACCTGGGTTTAATGTCAGTTGTGCAAACAGGTGCTGTTTTTTTCTTCCATCTTCGTTCCAACCATCATATTTTGGTACCCTAAAAACAGGAAACTTTAATAAGTAGTTTACACTAGGTGAAATTGAAAGCGTAAAAAACATGCAATTTAGAAGGATATTGTTAAGTTGAAATTTTTATGGACATGCACACTCGTTTCATACCATTTAGATTGATGTTTTTCTAGAACTCACTGGAGAATACCTTTGTTTTCAGAAGATGTAACAAGGTTGGAATATATTGGTATTCCTCATGTGTACAGTGCTTCAAGTAGAAATTACTATTTTAACCTTCTCAGACTCTTTAGAGCCAAATTCTCTGCAGTGCAACATGTTCTTTTTTATAGATTGATAATTTTAACTTAGCATAATATTCTCTAGTTCCATCCATGCTGTTGCAGAAGGTAATATTTCCTTTTTTATGGCCAAGTAGTATTCCATTGTGTAAATGTACCACGGCTTTATTATGCACTCATCTACTGAGGGGCACTTGGGCTGTTTCCAGATCTTGGCTATTGTAAATAGTGCTGCAGTGAACATGGGGATGTGTCTATTCTTTCAAGTTAATGTTTCAGGTTTCTTTGGATATATCCTCAGAAGTGGAATTGCTGGGTCATAAGGCAGGTCCATATTTAATTGTTTGAGGGAAGGCCATACTGTTTTCCACCGCGGCTGCACTACTCAGTGTTCCTATGAGCAGTGCTTCAGGGCTCCCATTCCTCCACATCCTCACCAGGTCTTGTTAATTGATTTATTGACATCAGGCTGGGTGAAAAAAGGTGAAGGGACTGAGCAAAAAAAAAAAAAAAAAAAAAAAAAAAAAAAAAAAAAAAAAAAAAAAAAAAAAAAAAAAAAAAAAAAAAAAATCCCAAACTCATAGACACAGAAAACAGCATGGTGATGACCAGGGGCGGGGGGAGGAGAGGGTAAAGTGGGGATAAATGGCAACGGAAGATTTGACTTGGGATGGTGAACACACGATACAGTATACAGCGGATGCACTATAGAATTGTATACCTGAAACCTATATTATTTTATTAACCAGTATCGCCCCAATGAATTAAATAAAAAAGTAATAGCACATATGTAAATGAAAATGGCAGTTGGCTTTTTTTGATAACAAAGTTACCTGTAGAAAATATATATTCCTTTGTACTGTTTTGGATTATTTATTTATATCATTATCTCTGGCAGAGAGTCTTTAGAGATATAAGTTATTATCTACAACCCAATCCTGAGTTTCTTGGAGGAAGAGTTCTTAGTCTAGTTATTCTGCTATAGAAAATAGAAAGTATTGCCATCTGCTTATGCAGATATGATAATAGCAAGATAATGTTCCTGCTATATCAGCAGGAGAACACTTTTTCCAGGGTGTCTTTTTTTTTAACTAGATCTTAAAATGTGATCATTAAAATCAAATTATATCATTTAATAGTGTTAAATGTAATACTAATGAAAGTACTTCTTTAATTTTGAACTTCAGTGTATTGCAGTTGCAATGAACTAATTAGAGATGGCATGATTGTATTAGCAAAGGAATGGGGTACATCAGTAGATTTAGTGTTGTATCTCATTTGCTTAATGTATACATTCAGCACATCCTTTCAACAAAGGAGTGTTGGAAACACTGTTAAATAATTTAAATATACACTTTTATTAGCATTGGTTAGACTAGAGACTAACATTGATACATAATGAGGCTTTAGAAAACCCAATAGGCAACATAGAAGGCCAGAGAAATGTGATGGAAATATTCCTAGCCTGCGTGTTATTTGAATAAGGGTGCTTATTAGAATTCCCTCGACTGTTCTGGGTTTAATCCTGAGTCTTACTTTTTTTTTTTTTTTTTTTACACTTTTCTTTTTCATGGGCAGACACATTGCAATACTAGTCGTAACTATCCCCTGCCACTTTAATACGCTGTCATGCATTTGAGTTAAAGATGACTTTGATTTTAAGAAATCCTCAGATTTATCATTGCTACCATAGAAAAAAAGTCTTTAAGGGACAATGAGGCAGCACTTTGTACGTGAAAGTATACACAGCAAAATCATTAAATGAAAATTTCTATAAGGTTACGAATAATAGTATATAAATATTAACCTAGAAATCAGGATAAAGAGTATTTTAACATTGCAATGCAGATATTATATTAACATGAAGAAATTACCTTGGAGTCTCCTCTTTTCTGATGGAGAACTTTTACATTTTTTGTCACAATAGAAATTTTTAAAAACTATGTTAACACCTACTTCCTAGGAGCCTGAAAATCTAACAAGGGCGTATGGTAGAGAAAGATTCAGGCGGGGGAGCGGGGAGAGAGAGAAAAAAAGGAAATGAATATGAATTTGGTGTCTCTTTCTGATAGCCTGGGTTCGATGTTATTCTCAGTGCAGATAACATAGAGAACTGAATATTTTCAGGACAATTTGAACCAATCACTAATAAATTGAAGCACTTTTTGTTCTGCTGATCCATTTCTGTTGTTTGGATGACTGCAATAATGGGATGTAAGCGTCCCAAATTTATCCACTTAGACAATAGGAAACGTGAAAATTATTAAAAGTGGTATCTGTGTGTGTGCATGGCCTTGATTTATCCTTTATACTATAATTTGGCATTTTTTACTAATCTTTTATGTTCTTTTATAATTTATCACAATTTTGACTTCATGGAAAACAGTCAGCCTATGTATGTGTTTTTAATCTCTCCAAGGAATTGTTTTGTTAAAATAAAATAAATATCATTAATTGCTATAGTTAAGTGATGTAGTTTCTTACTTGATTGTGAAATTTAAATAATGAAACATAATCTAACCATGTGATTTAAGATTTGCATTGCAGATGAAGTTCTAAACCCGATTTGTTCAGAAGCATTTGAGTATAATCCTTGCCTAGACAACTGGAAATCTCTTTTTCAGTTACTTTACCAGAATGCTTTCTATTAACTATTTTTAAATTAGTGGGGGAAACATAACATCTTAGGCCTATATAGCCATGATAAATGATGTTGAATGACTGATAGGACACCTGTGAATTGTTCAAGCAGTGGGGAATCCATCTACTGCGTTCCACCGCTGGATGACATGTAATAGATATTTTGTGGATGGGTTCCCCAGAGACGTCATTACTTAGGGGTTCATTAGACTGTTAAGAAAATATATGAGAAAGAAATTGGTTGCTTATTTTCTGTTGATTTTTAATGAAACTCAGCTCTGAAGTAGCACATGAGATAGTAAGTTTCAGTAATTAAACTTCCTAATATAAAATTGCTGGTGTCAGAAAATTGCTGATTTCACCTATGAAATAGGTGATAGCTGTGTTTCTTATTTCTCACAGAAGGGCGTAGCCTTAATCTGAAGCATTTTGAATATTTAATAATGATAGCAAATAATAAAAAATGATACGGTTTTGAAATTTCTATGATGTTTTAATTAAATCAATGATAATGTTTGAAAGTAAAGCATATGTTGCTTATAGTTGGACATTTTTATTTATTTATATATTTTTAAAGACTTTATTTATTTATTTTTAGAGAGAGGAGAAGGGACGGAGAAAGAAAGGGAAGGGAACATCAGTGTGTGGTTGTTTTTTTGCACACTCCCTACTGGGGACCTGGCCGGCAACCTTGGCATGTGCCCTGACTGGAAATTGAACTGGAGACCCTTGGGTTCACAGGCCGGCGCTCAATCCACTGAACCACACCAGCCAGGGCTTAGTTGGACATTTTTATTCATGTCACTGTCTTCATAATGGAATTAACTATGTTTTATAAAAAATTATGGGACATATCGTGGAACTTACAAATGAATATCTGAAACTCTTAAAACTGAATCTTAGGAAAATAGATATCATATTTTACATATGTTTTCCAATTAAATAATTTCCCTCTATAAAAAATGCATGGGCCATTAAACAGCTAGAATATGAAATATAAGATTAAGAGATTCATCTGCAATAATATTTGGGTAAAAGAATAATGAACTGGGGTCTTGGTAGATGCCAGTTAACTCTTATAACAGGATAGTTTAATTCTCATGAAAATGGGATGTAATCCTTGTAAAAAAACAGAATCTTTACAGTAGTCTCGTGGTTATACTTAAAAGTAATACAGCGTACTCTTAGATTTATTGTCTTATGGCAACCTGGTGGGTTAAGGGGTCAAGTGCTGTCCATTCGAGAGAGGAGAAAACTGTTACAGCTATTGCGTGCTTGCGGATGTTATGGATCATTACATTTTAATCAGGTGGTTGAAACTCAGTGTTTTTACTTTTTAGAAATAATCACTGCTCCACAGTATCATTTTGGGGGGATTTGATTTCAGTGTTGCTGAATAAACTTTTACCCAAAACTGAAGCACAGTTTTTCGCTCACAGGTTTTTCATATCGATCACCAGTGACATAAACGCAAATATGAAGAGTTCCTTTTGGTGAAAATAGCACTGAAATATGACTAGGACAGCGACGTTGTAGGAACCTCACATCCTTATCCCATTTTTTTAAAAAATAAAATAATTACGGGGCAGTTTATCCTGTCGTTATAGGTGGGAGAAACTGAGGCTCAGAGAGTTTTCCTTAAACCAAGATCACACAGCCAATAGATAGATGAGCTGGAATCATATGAGATCCATCTCTTCTCGGTTCCTGTTCCTTCCAACAGGACTGCCCAAGAAAATCACATGGGGGAGATTTATGGAAACCTCGGGGTTGGAACAGATACTCCAATTTCCTTAGTCTGAGGTAGGGCCCGGGCATCAGCAATTTTAAAAGCTTATCAGATGAGACCACTGTGCAGCTAAGGGAAAAATAGCTGCAGTAGAACTCCACCAGATATGCCTTTCTAGGGAAGAAAACCCGCCATCTGCTGCCCCAGGTTTTTGTTCAGAACTCTAGTGTTTTCTTCCTCAAGAAGTAATTAAGCCTCCTCTTCAGATCTTCGATGACTGGGGCTTTGCTTATTGCTAACAGCCCTGTTGGTAATGAGAATTGCCTTCTTTGTCCAGCAGATAAAATAGAAATAGGCTAGCTGTCACGTTAGACTGGCTACCAAAACGTTCTCTTTAGGGTTAAGGGACTTGCTGTATCTCCTGTCCACAGAGCATGCGCGTGCTCTCTCCATTGCTTCTATTCCTTCACACGCATATTGTGATAGTCGTGCTCTCATTCACATACTGATTCCACCAAAGGTTTGTCCAGGACAGCCTGTGTGCAGAGGTGGTCCCTGATTCTTTGTCCTCTTATTTATTTTCTCCTTTCCTCTGTCACTTTGATCCTAATTAACATCCCTCTGCCCTGTCATCAGGGATTTGAGGATCCGGTTTTTCAGCCACTAAGTATCTCTTTCATTGGCACAGCTGATAAAGCCTCCAGAGGAATTTTGAAGAGCCAAGGGATACTAAAAGGAAAGTAAAGAAACCTTTAAAAATGGCAGTAAAATCTTTTCAGAGTAAAAGTTCGCGGTCCTATAAATCCATTTGAAAGAAGGAAATGACTTGAGTTAACTTCACGGTCTCTGACATTAATGCCGCAGATTGGTTGGCTTCGATCCACGGCCATTTATCTAGGATTCAGTTTATTAAACAGTCTGAATTTCAGCCAGGTGTATGACTTTTAAGTGACAGGATATAAGGGTCACTGGAGCCCGCGATGTCACTGCAGTTGTGAGGGCTCAAACTGGCAATTGTACTCACAGATGCAATAGAATGTAACCCAGTGCTGCGTTTACTTATCTAGTAGGATACAAGGCAGGAGATAACTCTGGCACAGAATCTTTATGTCCTGGGATCACCCAGATCTAACCAAAACACACGATTGCCCCTCTTCCACCTGGGGTGCTTATGGCTGCTGAGGACAAGAGGCAAGGTCAGTGTGGGCCACTTAACACAAAGAAGCTGCAGCCTCGATTTCCCTCCAATATTTAATGCCACTCCGGTCCCAGAGTCCCCTCCGCCACTAGTCTAAGAGTAGTTCTGTCTAGCAGACACTTCCCAGTTATCTTACTTCCATAGTTCTAAGAAAACAATATTCTCTGGTCATTTTCCTGAGCAAGCCTGATTTTAACCTTTTATTTATAGATCTAACTAGCTTTGGATGGAAATCCTGTTTTTTGTCTTTGATTAGTTATGCGACACTGGGATGCTTTCTGAACCTCAGTTGCGGTCATGTGCAGAGTAGAATCAGTAATACCTACCTGGCGCAGTTGCCATGAGGATTAAGTTAAGTAATACCTGTGAAGTATGCATAGTCAAGTGCCTGGAGTAATGCAGAAATTAAATGTTACTTCCCTTTCCATACCTATACGTTATCTTAATCAGGGAGAGCTAATCTTCCCAATTATTTTGCCTATGTCTGGGATACATGCCGACTCTCCCCAAAGTGAATACTTTCTCATTTTACATCCCACGGTTCTCTCTGTAACCTTTCCACATATTCTAGTTCCCCGATCTGTGGGCTGTTGCTGATTCACAGCTCACTTTCTGGGTGGCAGTCCTTGACATCCTCGAGAGCCAGAGTCTTGTCTAAGACTTCACAGTGGACTTGAATTCCATCTTGAATTCCCCAGCAGTGACATTGTGTGTGTGTGCGCGCACACACACACACACACACACACGCTCAGTTGCACTGAAGGTTTTTAACAATTCTCCTGAAGCCTGGTTCGTCATTATAATGCTTTATTCTTGTGATTGACATAGTGTTTGTAAGGCACTAATCAGCCTACCTACTTGTGAAAACATCAGGAGTCTTTATTCTGCGACCATAACTTTATTTAACAATGTGTAGGTAGTTGAACAGGTTCCCCCAAATCTCAGAAAAACATGCCTTCAAAACCAGGAGTGACATTTGTGCAGTGATGTTGATGTGATCTGGTGTCATATTTACTTCACCTTTATAAGTGCTGGGCACAGCAATGAATAGTTTAGAGGTATAATTTCACTTTATTCCCACAGCAACCCTAGAAGGTAGGCATTATTGTTATGGATATTTACAACGGAAGAGTTTAAGTAACTTGCACCCATTATTCAGCTAGTAAGGAGGAAGTGATAGTCCTGCTTCTACCTACTACAGAAGATAATTTTAATACAGAATATTTCTATCTCCTTCCCTGAATTTTTTTTCCTTTGTATTGATTAAAAAGTTAGTCTTTTTATTACAGGGCTAGTTGACTTTAAAAAAAAAAATAGAGGGACATTAATCAATTGATTCCACACGTGCTGGAAATAAATGTAAAAGTCACACAAACTGGAGCCAGTAAGAGAGATGTTTGCTTCTGTCTTTTTACTCTGTCACTCTCAGAGGAGAGTAAAATAGTTAATCAAAGTCGTAGGATGTTTACAAATATTGCAAGTGTGGGATCCTATCCAAGCCACATTAAAGTTATCAAAGGGAAACGCTAATCATCTATGAATATTTCTCTCTCTCTCTCTGTTAACTCTAGAAATAGAGAAGGCAAAAGCATCACCAAAGATATGCCAAAACATCTCACTATCTGACATGTTTTCTCTTCTGCTTGTGTGAACATCTCTTATCTAGATTGGAATGTCTGAAATATTGATTGGGGGGAAAAAAGAGTGAGACAGGATTATTATCCTAAGAAAGACGAAGTAAAAATGTACATTTTTACCTAGGCTTGAATATGTAAGTTTCCCTGTGTGGCACATTTCTTTGCATGGAGTTATTATCTGCGCAGTTGAGAACTTGGGTCTGTGTAGAATCCGTTGGGCAAGTGTGAACACCTTGGGAAAGTGTTTTAAAAACTGTTTCACTAATGTCCTATCAGGAGAGACACTGTAGGTGAAAACATTTTAAGTGGGATGAATATACACTCACCTCAGGGAAAGGAGTGGATCTTTTCGTACCTCTTGAGAACTATTTTGATTTCTTTAAAAATTGATACTGTTTGCCCTGGCTGGTGTAGCTCAGTGGATTGAGCACGGGCTGCGAATCAAAGGGTCGCCGGTTCAATTCCCTGTCAGGGCACATGCCTGGGTTGCAGGCCAGGTTCCTGGTGGGGGCCACGTGAGAGGCAACTGCACATTGATGTTTCTCTCCCTCTCTTTCTCGCTCCCTTCCCCTCTCTCTAAAATAAATACATACATAAATAAAATATTTAAAAAAATAAAAATTGATACTGTTCAGTAGGCAAGAGTCCATGGTGAAGGCCTTGATGAATGGACCTCACCTCACCTAAAACACACACAAGTTGATCGCGATATTGTTGTAGTGGTTCATTGAAGGGAGTGGGAACATGGGTAGCAGGAGGTGGTTGGAAAGACTAGCCTAGAACACTAAGCATCATCGAGTCCTTGAGTATGTGGAGGACCTTGGTTCAGGATCAGGAGCTAGGTTAGGAAAAGCTAAAAACGAAAGAAATCCTACCCACTCCGAAGTATAATAAATAGATGTAGAAGTGAGTAAGACAACAAACTGCTGGATAAAAGTTGAGTAATTGTACATAATTTTCTCCATATTTTTGGGTCTCCAGTGTTTCTTTCATCAAAACATATAACAACTGCATGTTAAAAGTGAGACAAAAAGCATGAAATATCAAATAGTAAGGAACTAGGAGATAAGAAGTTAATCAATAAATGTTCTGCTGGTTTAATAATAAATCTGGCTGGCTTAAAATATTAGTTGCCGTGAGATTTCAGTAATATAAGACATAAATGTTCTATTACATGATAGTATCTGTGCAGTCTTAGTAAGTGGAAACATATTTTAAGCAAAACGAAATGTATTGCAAAGGAACGAATGATAACTCCCCCATTCTTTTTCACCTTAACGTTACTATGCACTGCTGAGAATGGCAGTCTAAGCTAATCAGTGCTTGAAGGAATGTTCTCATTTGTATAAAGCAGTCTTTCCTCAGATAGATCAAGAGGCATTAAATAAACATAATAATTCTGAGAATTTAGTCCTGCAGAAGGCATGGAAACTTTTAACATAAGAATTTATAGCCAGAACCTAAACCTTGGTTACTTATGTAAACCAATTCCATCATTATTATAGAACAGTATTATTTTAGCTAATATAAAGTGTCTTTTACTGTGTTGAATGCATACAGATTATTCTAAAAAGTAAAAAAGAATGCTTTTATGGAGCTCAAATATCCGGCAACTGGCTGTGTAGACTTGGATGTTTTTCCCCAATGGGTGGATTTAACCACACTATGAACAAACTAGAAATTTGGGGGCATTTACTTCTAAATCTGACATGGTAATTTGTTTCTGACACTTAAAGAGCTTTAAAATTTTTTTTTGCCTCTGGTCATTATTGTATTAACTAGAAATTCATTTTAATTCACCAGCCACATTGATTGACAACCTAGTGTGAGAAAGAGTGCTGTAGACTCCAAATGCATCAATAAGAAAAAGATCCAGAATCTTCCAAGGAGCTGACAGTTTAATATGAGCCAAGAAGCAAGTACATGCGTAACTGTTATACATGACGAAATGTGATCTCATCCCCACAAATTAATTTAACATGTGATAGAATATTTTTAAAAGTATGAAACACGTTGGGGCATAAAATCCCCTTCTAGTAAATGACTAAACGTTTATGTCAAGTGAAAATGTGGATACATCATAATTGTGTAGGTAGGATATTAAATAAGGCAATACCCACTGGGTTGATACACTTGTCCTACTCAGATTCCCTGATTTTATTCACCCGACTAAAATGCAATGAATAGTAAAGATGATTTTGGAGCCGGAAGCTCACCTATTCTATTTCCTTATTTCCTTCAAAGTCCACTGATTTCTTAAATAATAAAATCCTTTCTCATTGTGGATAAGGTTTATTAGTCTTTGCTTTTTTTTTTTTTTTTTAGCACACGTGATTTCTAATAAAAAGTTCTGGATTTTTTCCCCTCATGTTTAAAGCTGTTCATTAAGAGTGATTCATAAGCTAACTCAGGCAAAGGTCATTCTAAATCCGCAAGTGTGCATGCACGTCTACACAGACGTGCATAGGTTTGAGTGGTGTGTTTTTAAAAGTTAAACCCGGTGGCAATCGCCTCTAACATGAGAAAAAGCTTTTTCAACTATTTTAGTCAACATTTACAAGAGAAATTGCGCTATAATGCTCCCTTGGGTTCTTAACCTTTTTGATAGCTATAGAGAAGCTGTCTCTCTATAAAGGTAACGCATATTGCCAATGAAATATATAAGGGAGAATGCCTAATTACAAAACTCAGAAAATGATTTCGTAGGAATAGTTGTTTTATTAGCCTTCCGCTTTTAATGACAGAGGCCATCTGGGACTATTTAAAAGATGATTTCATTTGTCCTCTACATGCATGGGTGAGTCCAGGGTGTTCTTTCCCCCCTCATGTTTCAACAATGCCTGCATGGACATTAAAGGCATGGATCCAGGATTTTTCCAATAACATATTTTAGTCACTTTAACTTGGTAATTTAAACAGCTTTAAACGTACACAAAAGGAAGTATTCGAATTCTTTGCTATAAAATATTTCATCAGTTTACTGCCTCAACATTCATGGTTGTTTCAGATGTAATTTAATGTAAACTGTATCTGATGATAAACCGTATCTGAAATTCTGTTGCAATATTCTGCATCTTAGGTCCATCAAGAAAATGATCATTTGAACAGATAGCTTCATAGAGATAGCCTCTTACAGTTTTCCCAAGATCAGTAAGCGGTGCCGTCATTTATCCGCTTACTTAAAGTGAAACATGCAAATCATTGATTCCCCAGTCTCTGTCCTGTAAATTTCAGTCCATCATGATGCCTTGTGGGTAATCCTTTCAGAATCTGTCCCTGCGTCCCTGATGCCTCTCCACCATTCCCACCTCCCTACTTCAGCTCATTCTCATCTCTTTCCTTGACCTCAAGGGAGGAACTTGCTAACTGCTGTCCCTGGTTCCATTCTGGCTCTATCTCCAATCCCTTTTAGCAGGGGTGTCAAACTCATGTTCACCGGGGGCCACATCAGCCTCGCGGTTACCTTCAAAGGGCCGAATGTAACTTTAGGACCGTATACATGTAACTGCTCCTTAACAGTTAAGCAATAGCTCAGTGCTGCCACTGGGCAGAAACAAGGTGCCGGGCCGGATAAAACAAGGTGGAGGGCCGGATTCGGCCCGTGGGCCTTATGTTTGCCACCTGTGATTTACAGCATCTACACTGATAGCAATCCAAGGCCTTAGCCCTTGCTGTTCCAATGATCTGAAATGCCTTTCTTTCACTCTGCGTTTCACAGCTGAGCAAACTGAGCCCCAGAAAGATGATACATCTTGTTAGTTAAACCAGGGTCAGAATAGCAGGTTTCTATATTCCTAGATACATGTCCAAACCACTCTCAGTCTTGTTCTAAATGTGTCATTATAAATATTATGCACACTGCATTTGAGGTCAGCTTTTTTCCCTTGATATTCTCGTGGTTTCTAATGGTAACATCAGATGCATGTATGAGAAAAGAAATGTTTTTCATTAATAACTGTTAATGGAGAGCATGGCCTGTGAAATTACGTCTTATATTCATCCCACTTTCAGATTATGAAACTGATCACTTTCATAATTTTCATTAGAATACATTCAAAATTGGTTTTCATTCCCATGTTGCTATTTAATATTTAAATGAAACCAGGATTGGGCAAACAACAATAACTTTCTTATCTGGGAGCCCGCATGAATACTGATAGTATTGAGATAAGAAATGAAGGTCTCTTGCTGGCCTCTGAGGAGAATACCACATATTTGCAGAATAAAGGGGGAGCAGAGCAGGCACATGGAATTTTGTTTTTGTTCAGAGTGGTTCAGATTTTCTTCACCTATATATTAATAATTTTGGGAGGTGTTCCTCACTATCTGTAAGCTCGTGTGGAGGTGGAGGTTGACGGGCCAAGGGATATAGGAGTTCTCGAAAAGCTGGAAAAGACAAGAACAGGACTGCCCCCTAGGGCCTTCAGAGAGCAGCACAGCCCTACTGACACTGGACTTTAGCCCAACGAGACCCACATCAGACTGACCTGCTTAACTGTAGGATAATAAATTTGCATTGTTTGAATCCATCCACTAAGTTTTGAGCTGTTACAGCAACAATTGAAAATTAATACAGCCTCCCTAGGGTTTTCCGCTGTGAACATCTTGGCTTAGCTGGCCTGTGGTGATACCTGTTTAGTTGAGGAGCCAGCTGAACTCTCTTTTGTAGGACTTAAGTCACAGGAGGTACCAAGAGAGAAAATTGTCCCCTCACCCTAGACCCCAAACCTTTATTTCTTTTCTCTTAACCCGCTCTTTTGAAGGATCATTGACAATAGGAATTTCTGCTCTCTTCAGCGGAAACTATTCTGCACCTCTGAGCTGGCAGGGTCCTATGACAATTCCATTGGCATGCAATATAGTCAGTATATTCCATATATATACCAGATCGTTCCACTTTTATTAACAGCATCAACTGCCAGGTCTATGTTAAACTAGGTAAGCCCAGATTTTATTTATAGACTCTTTCCAAGTAATGAACGGGAACATATCTCCTTCCAGAATTCTCACCGGCATCGCTTCTTGTCTGCTTACACAGGTCTGAACACATACATGTGTGTATAGTCATGTGCATGCGTGCATGTGCACACACAGCCCCAGCAGCAGCCACCATCGAGCAACAAAATGCACAGGGCATAAAGATGTCTAATTCCACACGGTGGAAAAGGAGGGTTTTCTCAAAGCTGACCTGCAGAAAGTTATTGCTCCCATTCTCAATAGACCTTTGCATGAGCATGTAAATCAGTTTGGCTCGTTGGGGAAGCCTCTGAAATACCTCCTCTGCAAAAAAGTGTCTCTGATTTGCATATCCAAATACAGGACAGGTAAAGGTTTGCCCTGCAAAAAGGAATAATCTGTCTGAGACTTTAAACTATGTGTATGTCTTTTGGAGAATGGCTTTGCTAAAATCCTAAATTCAAAGCTCTGGATTTTACTTATTGTTCTCTCCCTATCTGAAAGAAAAGGTCATTTTCCCCAAATGAATGAAGGAATAATAAGATAAACAAGAAGAATAAGAAAACATGAAAAGGAATATTTAATTCTTACCATAAACAGTCTGATGCATTTCTCTTTTTTTGAGGGTAAGTTTTCTGAGATTTCATGCTTAAAGTGTGTTTTGATAAAAAATAATAACCATTAATATTCACCGAGAGTTTACAACACAGTAGTCGCTGTCCTAATTGTTTTTAACACGTCCTCCCATTAATCCCCCCAGCTTGCTAGGATTCCCCCCTACCTCCAAAAAATTAAACCTAACAACTAGGAACTCCCTGTCTAGTCCATAGTCCTAGCTGTAAGATTCTGACCTGGATAGATTAATAATGATTCAAAATAAAGTGACCCAGAAATCCAGCTAATCTTATCAGCATTCATTTTTTAATTGAGAAAGTCTAATTACTCGGATAATTGTGGGGCTTAGTGCTTACTTTTAATTACTGTAAAAATAAAAAAAAAGAGAAATGTATGCTGCTATATATTCCTCATGCCCTATAAAACTGGATATACCTTTTTATGACCCATTTAGCTTCAGTTACTTTATCAGTGAATAAAATGCAATATAACATGTTCTCATTTCATACTGCTTTTGTCTGACTTCTCATAACCATAAACTATCAGCTTCATGCACAAGCATATTTTTGGTTAGATGAGTTTATTGACTTTGTTTAGATAATTAAGCATTTCAGAAGATCAGTGGTTTAGCTTTGAGGTTCCATAAATAGGAAAGCTTGGGGAACAATTCCTCATTGTACTTGAAACAATTTATTCTGCATTAATTAGTACACTACCTCAAAGAACTCCTCTGAAGGAATCAACCCAGATTAATTTAAAATGTGGTCGGAATTAGTGTTTAAGTGTCATTTGCTGTGGACTTAGCACAGTTTTAAAGGAGAAGTTCTATCCTGTGAATTGTTATCTGTCCCTCAGGGTTTAGTCCCAGGACTTGCCCGAGTGGCTGCTCAGTAAATGTTGATTACATTATCAAAAGTCTTTTAATAACTTGTTTTAGCAGAATGGAATAGATTGCTATTTTGGTCACTATCCCAAAACCATTGCTGGCTAGCAGACCATTTGTCCTGTGAAGGAATTTCAGATATCCTTCATCTTCACATGCAATCTCTCTTTTCATGGCCACTTCATCTCAAGTTGACCTTAGTATATTCCTAGCCATTTCATCTGTTTTCCCACTGATAATCATATATTTCCTGTGTTCCAAGATGGGCCAGATATCAAAATTTTACATATTGCAAGTTAACATGGAAGCCCAGAGAGATAATTAGGATGGAAATGTAAATAGAAATAGAAATATAGATCAGACACAGGGCTATAGATAAATAGGTTGTGGGAATAGATCAGATCCAGACCTTTTAAAAGTCAAGTTATTCAGAAAATGAACGTTGAAAACTAAAAAATACACCAAAAGAATTGGTGTATTTAAAAAAAAGGAATTTTAAAAAAAAGGAATTAAAAAAAAAAGGATAGAAGAGAAAAATGGACTCCGTCTAGTAACTGAACATTTCTCTCGCTGTTGACAAATGCCGCACTTTCAGTCAGTTCTCGTTTTACTTTATGAATGAAACTATGGAGACGCCCACAAAATCCTCCAGGGAAGTGAGCTTATCACCCAAAGCCGAGCTTGTTAAAACGCTGATCAAGCGAGAACACCACTTCCACGGAACCTTCACGGCCTCTCAAGGGAGGACCATCAGAGAGGGGTGCTTAGGGAGTTTTATACGCTGTGCTGGGTGCTTCTAAGACAGGGATTGGTCCAAATTGGTGAACGAGGTGCTCTGCAGTCTGTGGCGTTATCTTGGGTCCGAAGGAGTTGTTGTAAAGCCCTTTGAACTTGAATAGTTAGGCTGTGTAGTGAATGCGGGTTCCACTTCCTAGGACATGTACTTTCACCATTGTGGGAAATTAAGCTAGGCCTCAGTCATGCTTGACGTACGGAGCTTCATGGGGTCTCATTTCTTAGATCATTCTATAGGATACAGAGATGGATTAGGGAGTGATAACTTAGTTCTCAAACAGTGATAAACGCTCATCTCAGACTATGCCTGTCCACTTAAAATACCTACTGCAATAGCGGTCTGTGTGTACCAGGTAGGAGCATGCGCTCCAAGACTGCACTGTCTTTCTTGAAATCCTGGCTGTTCTACTTACCAGCTGTGTGACCTTGAACACTTTACATAGCCAATTTGTGCCTCAGCTTCCCCATTTGTGAAATGTGGTCAGTAATAATAAATGGGTTAATGTACGTGAAATATTTATAATCCTGTGGTATTCAGTAAGAGCCAGCTCTGTTTTCATGCTATTTATGATTGTTTAAATGGTTTTTTTATTTATTTTTTAATTAAATTGCTGTCCCCCCCCCCTTAAAAGCATGGAGAAAAGGTTAGGGAATGGAGATATATAATTTATATCTATTATTAAGGACATATTAAATTAACAGTTGGGCCAAGAGGCCATAAAAAGGAAATCCATCTTGTGGAATATGAGAAGTGCATATAGTAGAATATGTCATCAATTAATAATGGCGTTAAATAATGAAGCAAAGACCTATTTAAATGACCTCAGGGAGCAATCGGAAACTTTTTGCTGTAGCATCTGCTTTAGGGAAGAGCTGGTGATGTACCAGAGCAAATTCTGAGTGGCAAACCCGTGCCCACGTCAGTTAGACTCCGACAGCCCACTCTTCCGGTTCTGTCTTCGCAGCCACTTTCCATTTTCTTAATCCCGCCTACTAACCCCGGTACTGCGTATGGCATAATCATCGGGAATATCGGAAAATGACTGGCTCAGTGAGGGCCTACTTGGACTTCAGATAAAGACATTGGGCCCTGGCTGGTGTAGCTCAGTGGATTGAGCGCGGGCTGGGAACCAAAGGGTCCTGGTTCGATTCCCAGTCAGGGCACATGCCTGGGTTGCGGGCCGGGTCCCTGTGAGGGCCATGTGAGAGGCAACCACACATTGCTGTTTCTCTCCCTCTCTGTCTCCCTCCCTTCCCCTCTCTCTAAAATAAATAAATAAAATCTTTAAAAAAAAAAAAAAGACATTGGTGCCCTCTTATCCATTAGACCTGCAATTGTTCTATTGAACTTCTAGGCTATATTTCGGTCTTGAGCTAATTCTTAAGCATAATGTATCATGGTGAAATGAAAGCCTCTCATTCCTAAGAAGCTAACCAGTGATTTTAATATGAGTTTGTTGTTGGATTATTACCTCTGTGTCTGGTACTAAAATAGTCGCGGACAATGGGGAGGATCGGCTGTGGGAGTTGGAGGGGGCGGAGTGGGGGTGAGCGATGGGGAGAAAGGCGGGACAACTATAACTGAAAAATAAATTAAAAAATAAAATAGTCAACCACTGAGACAGCAAATGTAATACGTATAGGTAACAGGGAATGTTATTTGCTTCCATTCAATAAACTGTTAATTATGAACCTTCTAGGAGCTAGAGATTTTGAAAATATTGGAGAGACGTAATTGCAGTCCTTCGTATAGTGTTCGTATGAGCAAAGGCCTGTGGGAACACAGAAGGCGTAGGGCTTGGTTTAGGCCAGTGATTTTCAACCTTTTTCATCTCATGGCATGTGTAAACTCATTATTAAAATTCTGCAGCACACTGAAAAATATAGTTTTTGCAGATCTGACAAAAAAAATAGGTGTAATGTTGATTCATTCATACCAGATGGCTATTGTTGTGTTGGCTGTTGCCATTTCTTTATTTGACCATCTGACTGAAAAGAGGTCAGTGCCCCTGACTAAATAGCCGAGTACTGCATGTTTTAAAGATTTTATTTATTTATTTTTAGAGAAAGGGGAAGGGAGGGAGAAAGACAGGGAGAGAAACATCAGTGTGAGGTTGCCTCTTTTGTACCTCTTACTGGGGACCTGGCCCACAACCCAGGCATGTGCCCTGACTGGGAATCGAACTGGTGACCCTTTGGTGTATGGGCTGGTACTCAATCCACTGAGCCTCATCAGCCACAGTGGGTATTGCATGTTTTCAACATTCTTGTAGCACACTGGTTAAAAATCACTGGTTTAAGCATATATGTGTGTGAGTGTGTGTATGTCTGTGTGATATGGGATGAGGATTAGGGAATTCTTTATAGTTGAGGTGGCTCTTATGGTGTCATTAGCTAGAAATTTTAGGAGTCTACTTAGATTGGTAGGTTTTTATTGTTGATGCTATTACAGATGTCCCCCAATTCCCCCCGCACCTTTGCCCCTTTTGCTATTTTTTTTTCTTCTGTGTCAGTGGGACGTTACATGTGACAACCTTCCATTTACCCAATCTGTTTCAGTCTTTCTAAAGCTGACACAATAAATGGGAATGGTCCCAGTGTCCATATCCGCAGGCTTTGCAATTACAGGAATATGAATCCTTCCAAAGAGTGCGTAGATGTAGGCCAAAGGATTTCTGGTCTCTGAAAAGTGTTTCACTGGAGATAAAGCTAATTCAATTTATATTAAAAAGACTTTTAATCCTAATGAATGTTGCATGAGCTAATGATAGGCTCTCCATGACTTCAGTTCTTACTCAGACCCAGCCTCATCGGGCGAGGTCCTGCCTCAGGGCCTTTGAATTTGCTAATCCTATAGTATGCAAATGATTTCTCTCCAGGGTCATCACCGGACTCCGCTGCTCATTTCATTCAGCTTTATTTTTAAATGTCACTTTTGTTGGAAGGCCTTCCCTGTAAATTATCTCTAAAAGAGAACCAACTCTTCCATCCCTTTCATTCTCTGTCTCTTTAGCTTGTTTTATTTTTCTTCGCAGCATGGTAACGTCACCTGATATTGTATATTTACCTATCGCTCCTTATTTACTTCTAGTTCCTGAATTTAAGCTTCATAAAGCAACAACTACAAGTTGCTTTACTCTTGCATTCCAAAGCCTAAAAGAGTAGGAACTCAATAAATGTTTAATGAACAAGTAAATAAATAGATGAGTCAATGTTACAGTCAGTATACTCTCTCAAATATATATTTCATATTGTACAAATGCATTTAACTTCATGCAATTCATTATATAATTGATGCCTTTATATTGCTTTAGAAATTAGCTACCTTGAATACATTTAGGTTAGAAAACATAAAAATAATAGATCCATTGATCATCAAGAAGGGAAAGCGAATTCTAAGAAGTAAACCTCCCTTTTATACCTAGAGCGTATTATACATTTGATGTTAACTTGTGAGTATTAGATCACCGTCAATCTAAAGTCTCTAATTCCAAATAGCAGTACAGGAGAGAATGGCTTTAAATTCTACATTCTCTGCCAGATGACCCAGGAAAATTGCTGCCTGGACCATTGCAGTAGCCTCTCAGCGAGTCTCTCAGTTCAGTTTTTTTTCCTGCTGCATATCATTATCCATATGGTGCCATAATTGGCGTATGAAAATGACAGATCTGAACATATCATTCTTCTCATAAAATCCCATTTTCTTACTAACTAAATTCTAGTTTTCCAAAATGTGTTCTGTACCCTCTATCAAGTTAACTGTTGGTTACACCAATTTGGGAACACTTCTTCCTGAACCACAAAAGGATTTCCGTCCCCTTTTGTATATTGCAGAAGTCCCTGAGCTTGGCAGTTATACGTAGTTTGTACAGTTCTCAGAGTTTATTGGTAATGACTATATGTCCAACTATTTTTTTTTTTTTAGTTTTTCCACTGTCCTTGACTCTAAAGATGACCTTTCCACAAAACTGGTTTATATTTCAAATGCTTTAAAATGCCACATTTATCATAAAACTCCTCATTTGTTTTCTGGTTTTGACTGGGTATCAGTCTTTTGGGTTTTTTAGTAAAACTGCAATGTGTCACTTGGCTGCCATGCTGGAGGCACAGACTTTGAGGTGACACAAACTGTTAAACAATGTCTCTGCTCCATCATCCCCAAAGGACATGTTTTATTCTGGGTGACCTGATGCAACCATATTTTAATGATTTTATTTCAGTCACATCCAAGTGAGATCTCATGTTATTGTATGAGCTAGAATAACACAACGGCTGTAAAACAGAAACACGTGTGGGGCTATAGTAATGGCTGAAACAATAGCTTATGTATTGCCAGGTATATGTCCAGTGCAGTTGTTCCTTGTTGGTGACTAATTTTTTCCAGGGATGATTCAGGGACGTAGCTCCTTTTATTATGGCCCACCTTCTCCAAGGGCCATGCCATCATTTTGTTTTGCATCTAGCCAGGGAAGAGTAGAAGAGAAGGTGGAAAAGCCATAGGACGGGGGTGTCGAACTCATTTTCACCGGGGGCCACATCAGCCTCGCGGTTACCTTCAAAGGGCCAAATGTAACTTTAGGACTGTGCAAATGTAACTGCTCCTTAACAGTTAAGCAAGAGCTCAGTGCTGGTGCCGGGTAGAAACAAGGTGCTGGGCCGGATTCGGCCCGCGGGCCTCATGTTTGCCACCTGTGCCATAGGAGATTCTTAAAAGCTTTGTTACAGAAGTGATGCTCATCACCTCCCTTCGCTTTCCAATGGGCAAAGCAGGCATATGGCCACGCCTAAATACGAGGAAACAGTAGTGCCTGGCTGAGTGGGGGCTGCCAAGTGGAAGTACCATTTTCTGAAAGGTGGAGAGTGGGTTTGGCTCTCTCATTACCTGTGTCTGCCATACTTAGGAACTATCAGCTTAAAAGGTAGAACTATCTAGCGGTCTTATAAATGGGGAGATAAGGCTTAATTACCTGAGTAAATCACAGGAAAATAGGCATCAAAATCAATTGTATATTAAGGAAAAGATGGTTATACTGGGGCTGTAATTCCAAGAATGAATCAAGGTCAGTAATTTTCATGGACCCTTAAGTACACAATAAGTACAAGATACAGCAAAGTCTTATGAGGAATTGTGTTGATTTTTTTTTAAGATTTTAGATTTTATTTATTTTTTTATTTATTTATTTATTTTTTTTATTTATTTTTAGAGAGAGGGGAAGTGAGGGAGAAAGAGAGGGAGAGAAACAGCAATGTATGGTTGCCTCTCACATGGCCCTCACGGGGACCCGGCCCGCAACCCAGGCATGTGCCCTGACTGGGAATCGAACTGGGACCGCTTGGTTCCCAGCCCGCGCTCAATTTAAGATTTTATTTTTATTTATTTTTAGAGAGAGGGGAAGGGAGGGAGAAAGAGAGGGTGAGAAACAGCAATGTATGGTTGCCTCTCACATGGCCCTCATGGGGACCTGGCCTGCAACCCAGGCATGTGCCCCGACTGGGAATCAAACCGGGACCCTTTGGTTCCCAGCCCGCGCTCAATCCACTGAGCTACACCAGCCAGGGTGCGTTGATTTTTTGAATCACTGAAATAACCACTCTGGTTCCTTTCACAACATATGTATAGGGAATAACATGGTAATGACAATGTTTTGCTAATGAGTGTTCAGTTTGAGTCAGAGAGGCCAAATACTTGTCTTGGTGATGTGAAGGATTGGCACAGAGCTTCACACAATGCAAGACTGAGCAAAGATCAGATCAGAAATATGTAACGCTGCGAATCAGTTCTGGGTTTCATTGCGATGTCATGAACAGACCCTTCCCCAGACACTTCCAGGGGTGGATGGCTCTGTTCCCCAGATTCTAAAGGTAGAACCTTAAGGAAACTAATCAGTGTTCTTGTCATTGAACAAGTTTTCTGAGTGTCTGCTATAGCAGGAAGTATTTGCGAGATAGAATAGTCAACTTTACAATTTTATTCATCCTTATTCTTCTTTGATATGCTATAAATAAAATTAATAGAGTATCATCAAAAGATGTTCTGTTACTTTGCATTGACTGTCTTCTTAGATTTATTGTAACGTCACCATATAAATTGGATTGTAATGTAATATTTTATAAGTTGATTCATTATTAGAAATGGCATGAAATTATTTTTGTATGTAATTCTTACAAGGGACTCAAAAACAGTATATTTATGCCTTTGTCAACAGTTAAGCATGTATAAAAAAATAATGCATTCTTTAGCATGGTATTTTGCAACCACCTTAAAACATATACAAAAAGAAATGCAGACACATAGTTTCATGTGTGAGTTATTCATAATACGTATAGATGTGAATGTACGTAGCATATGTATCGATGTCTGAATTAATTCATCTTTAAATACCATTGCTTCCTGTGACAGTAACTCATATTTGCAGTAATGCTTTATAAAATACTTATTATAATCCTCACAAAAATTCTGTTGGTAAAATAGCATTAGTTTCATATTCCAGATGAGAAAACTTTGGCTCCAAGTAATTAAGCATTTTGTTCCTGATTAAACACCGTGTGGAATTAAAACCCAGCTTGCTGCAAACTTCTCTTGCTGCAGCACATCAATTTGCCTTTTAAAAATAGGAACTAAGAAATAGCCTGAAACACCACACTGCATGTGAGCATTAGAATTGAGAATATAAGCCTGGGATAAAAGTAAATATGTTTCATGGCACCTAATAGAATTTAGAGTTGAAGAAACTAAGGTTTTTGGTTAGAGCTTGGAATATGAGCCTCCATAAAATGGAAAACCATCCCACATATTTTTATGAAGAATTAAATTTATAAAATGAGGTAGACTAAAGAAAATGTAGCATTCAGAAGATAGCATGGAAAAATCCTGTGCCAACTGGCTGTAGGTTGGATATTTTACTTTTCTACATCTCTTTTCGAAATTGAACATTAGGGTTCCCTTTCACGTGGCTACTTTTTTGGAAGAGCAATCTGAGTATGTACGTACATGCAAATGAGCCAACAACGTTTAAATGCCTTTAGCTCCCATTAATATGACATTACTAATTCATGATGAAGACATTTTATTTTAACGTAAGTGGTGTTGCTTTTGGTTGGGAGCCAGGCGATTTAATCCCATCACTATGCCTATATAACGTGGAGTGGTTTTGTTTAATGATATGTATTAACGCAGCAGTGGATTACTGGAATTGAGTCAGAGAAATAGCTATTGGACTTAAGAGCATTTAAACTGAAGAATTAAGAGGATTCAAACTTTTATAATGCTTTCTTAACTAGCACTTTAAGTTTTCTTCAGGAAAATCAGCCATTAAAGAATGTATTCAAAAATCCTATAATCTGTGCAGATGACATGATTTTAGATGTAGAAAATCCTATAGATTCCTGTTAGAAGTGATAACAAAATCAGCAAAGTTGCAGGTTATAAAATCAATAAGCAAAATAAGGTGTTTCTATATACTAACAACACGCAATCCACAAAGGAAAAGAAGAAAAAATTCCACTTAAAATGGTTTCAAAAAGAGTACAATATTTAGGAATTAACTTACCCAAGGAAGTGAAATATTTGTGATTTTTTTAAACTTCAAAAACACTGATGAAATAAAGGAGACATAAAAAAATTGAAAGCCATCTTGTGTTCATGAATTGGAAGACTGAATATTGTTAAGATGTTAGCCCTGGCTGGCGTAGCTCAGTGGATTGAGCGAGGGCTGGGACCCAAAGTGTCCCGGTTCGATTCCCAGTCAGGGCACATGCCTGGGTTGCAGGCCAGGTCCCCAGTGAGGGCCATGTGAGAGGCAACCACACATTGATGTTTCTGTCCCTCTCTGTCTCCCTCCCTTCCCTTCTCTCTTAAAAAAAAAAACAACTTAAAAAAAAGTCAGTACTACTCAAAATCTGTAGATTTCATGCAATTTTTTTAAGATTTTATTTATTTTTAGAGAGAGGAGAAGGGAGAGAGGAGGAGAAGGGAGGGAGACAGAGAGGGAGAGAAACAGCAATGTATGGTTGCCTCTCACATGGCCCTCACTGGGGACCTAGCCCACAACCCAGGCATGTGCCCCGACTGGGAATCGAACCGGGACCCTTTGGTTCCCAGCCCGTGCTCAATCCACTGAGCTACACCAGCCGGGTGATTTCATGCAATTCTTATAAAAATTCAAATGGTATCCCTAGCCACATAGCTAAGTTGGTCGGAACATCATTCCATGTACCCAAAGGGTGCAGGTTCAGTTCCTAGTCAGGGCACATGACTAGCTTCCGAGTTCTGTCCCCACTTTTGGTGTATACAGGAGGCAACCAATTTATGTTTCTCTCTCATACTGATATTTCAGTCTCCATTGTTCTCTCTCCCTTCCTTTCTCTTAAAGAAAAAATCCATGGAAACGTGTCCTCAAGTGAGGATTAAAAAAAAAATCTTTAAAAAATCCAAATAACTTTTTTTGAAGAAATATAAAAATCCAGCTTAAAATTAACATGAAATCTCAAGAGACCCCATATAGCCCAAACAGTCTTGAAAAAGAACAAAGTTGGAGGGCTCACACTTCCCTGATTTCAAAACTTAACTACAAAGCTTCAGTAAAAGTGTGATGCCGACATAAAGACAGACGTATAAACAAATGGAATAGGATAGAGAGGCCAGAAATAAAGTCTAGCGTATATGGTCAGATCATTTTCAACGAGGCTGCCAAGATCGTTCAGTGGAGGTTTAACAGCATGCAACAGATGGTGCTGGGGAAACTGGATATCCACATGCAAAAGAATGAAGCTAGACCTCACATCCCACCATATGCAAATATTAACTTAAAATAGAGGAGAAATGAAACCTAAAAGCCATAGCTATAAAATTCTTAAAAGAAAACATGGGGCCCTGGCTGGTGTAGCTCAGTGGATTGAGCGCGGGCTGGGAACCAAAGGGTCCTGGTTCGATTCCCAGTCAGGGCACATGCTTGGGTTGCAGGCCAGGTCCCCAGGGAGGGCCATGTGAGGAGCGACCATACATTGCTATTTCTCTCCCTCTCTGTCTCCCTCCCTTCCCCTCTCTCTAAAAAATAAATTAAAAAAAATAAAAAATAAATCTTTAAAAAGAAAACATGGGGATACAACTTCTTGGCCTTGGATTTAACAATGGAGTTTCTTGGATAGGACACCAGCAGCGAAGTCAAGAAAAAAAAAATTTGATCCGTTGAATTACATCACAATTTTAAAAAATGTGCATAAAAGGACCCAATGAGAGTAAAAACAGAACCCACTGAATGGGAGAAAGTATTTGCAAATCATATATCTGATAAGGGATTGATATCCAAGTTAGGTATAAAACTCTGACAGCTCAACAGCAACGAAAAGCAAACAATCCAATTCAGAAACAGGCAAAGGACTTTGAGTAGACATTTCTCCAAAGATACAAAGCCCATGGAAAAACACTCTGTCGCTAATCATTAGGGAAATGCAAATCAAATTAAGTGAGATACTACTTTACACCTTCAGGATGGTCAGTATCTTTTTTTTAAGATTTTATTTATTTATTTCCAGAGAGAGGAGAAGGAAGGGAGAAAGAACAATGTATGGTTGCCTCTCACATGGCCCTCACTGGGGACCTGGCCCACAACCCAGGCATGTGCCCCGACTGGGAATCGAACCGGGACCCTTTGGTTCCCAGCCCGCACTCAATCCATTGAGCTACACCAGCCGGGCAGGATGGTCAGTATTTTTTAAAAAAAGTGTTGGTGAGGATATGGAGAAATTGGAGCGCTTGTGTGTTGCATATGGGATGTAGAATTGTGTGGCCTTTGTGGAAAACAGCGTAGCAGTTCTTCGATGTATTAAACACAGACTTAGCATATGATCCAGCAATTCCACTACTTGGCATATACCCAAAAGAATTTAAAGAGGGAACTCCAACAGATATTTGTATGTTCATGCTCATAGAAGCATCATTCCCAATAGCAAAAGGTACAAATAACTCCAAAGTCCATTGTCAGATAAGTGGATAAACAGAATGCCGTATACACCCACAATGGAATATTATTCAGCCTTAAAAAGGAACGAAATCCCCACATATGCTAATTCAAACATCGATGAACTATGGAGACCTTATGCTAAGTGAAGTATGCCAGACACAAAAATGGCAGATATTGTATGATTCCACTTATATGAATTACCTAGAAGAACTGAATTAAGAGAGCAAGTAGAGTAATAGTGATTTCCAGGGGCTGGGGGAGGAGGGAATGCAGAGTTATTATTTTTTTTTTAAGATTTCATTTATTTTAGAGAGGGGGAAGGGAGGGAGACAGAGAGAGAGAGAAACAGCAATGTATGATTGCCTCTCACGTGGCCCTCACTGGGGACCTGGCCTGCAACCCAGGCATGTGCCCTGACGGGGAATCGAACCGGGACCCTCTGGTTCCCAGCCCGCGCTCAATCCACTGAGTTACACCAGCCAGGGCCAGAGTTATTGTTTATGGGTACAGAGTTTCAGTTTGGGAAGATGGATGGAGGTATGGTGGCACGCCAATATCAGTGTACTGAATTCAACACCATTGAATTGTATACTTAAAATTGGTTAAAATGGTGAATTTTATGTTGTGGGTATTTTACCATAGCAAAAAAAAAATCCTGTAAGCTTCCATGTAAATCTTTAGAAAATGTTTGTATTTATGCATATGGGATGCAGGAGTTTCATAATGTGAATGTAAATGAACTCAATTGTTTTTGTTTGTCAATTGTATATTCATTGTCAATATACGTATATGTCCAGATTATCCTCTAACAGATTTCTTTGGTCCTTAGGTATTTGGTTAAAAAAATGAAACAATTGACCCCCAAAGGAAGTATATATCTTTTTCAGTGCTAACTGTAAAATTTGCTAGTAACAAACGCTTTATCTGTTTTTTAAATATTAATTTGTTAGTTTCATAACTTCCTAATTCCAAATTGTACCAATGTCGTGTACAGGCAATCCTCAGTATTTAGAGATTTTTTGTACTTTGGGTCATTTTTTAAAAAAAAGTCAGCAACAACTGTTACTGTCTCTATGCCACAAATACCGCCAGGATTTTGCCTTGTTTTAGCGGGACTCGGGGGGAGCTCTCGGACGGGTTTCCAAATGTCATGGAAAGACCGGGAATGTAGACCGAGATTCTTCCTCGAGGAAAGATTTCAGGCTTTTGGAAAGACGCAGTAGAGACATGCTTTGATCACTGTTGCTTGCTTTTTATGATGTTAATTAGAATTTGAGGTTAAAATTGATGGTGAGGGCTATCCAGGTAGTCACTTGAAATAGAGATTTGACCATAAGGGGGTCGGCAGATAATTGCTGTGCTTTGAACTGGAGTCGTTGTCGAGACTGCACATTTTTTACTTTGTCGGTTGCGCGTCACCTTTCTCCTTTAGTGCTTTTTGGAGCAGGATCAGTTATTACTGTACTGACAAGCATTAGTCTGGTAGTAATTTATCACGGCCTGACAAGTGCCAGGATTCATCCTCACGTAAGCATCCACCAAAACAGACGAACACTATTTTCATCTCTGAAATGATCTACGGTTTGTTGTGATATATTACTTTGGCCTGCAAGGTCACAGGCAAATTATACTTAATCATCACTTCAAATGAAAATGTAATTGTAGATATTTTTGCGTCTTTTTAAATCAGTGTAGTATCTGTAGTGTAGTCAAGATATTGAGATCATCTGTAAGAAGTTAAATATTAAACCGAGGATGACTTCAAAAATATATAAATTATCATTGCATTATATTTATTATTTTAAAATAAATAATAGTTTTGAATGACAAAGGATGATTTGCATGATAATTATATAAATGGTCCTATTAATACAAGGGAAATAATGTCAAGAGATCATTTCTGGTTCAAGTCAATTATGCTACACTTTAATTGAAAAATAAAAGCTGTTCATTGTGTACAGAGGTAGCGCTCCTGACATATCATATAAATGACCCCATTAATGCAAGAGAAATAAGGTCAAGAGAGACATTTTTACTCAAGTCAATTATGTTACATTTTAATTGAGAAATAAAAGCTGCTTTTATTCAAATGGTGTACCACTGACATTTCGTCATATTCCATAGCCTCCTAATTCTGCAGCAACTGGCTGACCAACCTCTCAGTTCACTACATTATACCAAGCGATCTTTTTACCTCATTAATCAGGTCGTGTCTTCCCTACTTACCATTCTTCATTTTGCTTAGGAAAGTGTTCAAACACTGACCATGTGTGACCTGGTACCTGCCTACTTCTTAGCCTCACTTCATACCAGTCCTTCAACTTCACTACACTGCAGTCACGCTTGTTCCTGCCTTAGTCCTATTTACTGGAACTTGTCGTTCCTATTTGCTGGCACATTCTCTCTATCTGTCTCTTTGGTGCCATTCTGTTTCAGTTGAAAGGTCTCGTCTTCAGAAGAATCCTCTGCAGCTGCCCTTGCTAAAGCAGCTGCCCTGACTACCCCTCCTAGTCATTCTCTATCCCATCAGTTTTCTTCACAGCCATCATCTCTGAAATGATCTTGTTTGGTTGCCTACTTTTTTTTATTGTTGTTTGTTTCCCCTACTGGAACCATTCATACTAGAGACTTTGTCCATTGGCTTCATTTTGTACAGCCAATAACTTAGACCACGCCTAGCACGTGGTCAATGACCAATATTTGTGGAAATGATGAATGAATGAATAGCAATGGTACCGATATGTGACTATAGGTAGATGGTTAGGGTCTCACGTCTCCTGCTTGGTTAAGCCCATGACAAACTCTTATAGGGACAACTAATCAAGTTAGTTAGGCATGTGAGCAGCTACTGCCAAAGACATTACAAACTGGTGATGTGAAGTCTGGAAGGAGCCCACCGATCTGTTTCATGTGGCTTACACTTCATTACAAAACTGGGTTTCTGTCCTTTCTCAGCAGGTGTGGCAGCCCTGGGCCACGTCGTGCGGTGGCATCGTCCTGCTAATGCTGAATAGTGAGAGGGCACACACTCTCCAGTTTGTAGTGGTCCTCAGCATTCACACAATTTAAAAAAAAATTAAGATTTTATTTATTTGTTTTTAGAGAGAGAGTAAGAGAAGGAGAAAGAGAGGGAAACATGAGTGTGTCGTTGCCTCTCACACGCCCCCAGCTGGGGACCTGGCCTGCAACCCAGGCATGTGCCCTGACTGGGAATCGAACTGGTGACCCTTTGATTCACAGGTCTGTGCTCAATCCACTGAGCTACACCAGCCAGGGTCATTCACACAATTTTTGGAGCTCCCCTTACAGACCCTGTCACTCCACCAATGTATGGAATGTGACTCTAGGATCACGCACAGAAAGCCAGCACTCTCCTTGGCGAACCAGCCACATTTAAAACCGTCATCCTTGTGTACATATGTGTGTATAAATATGTTCTGGAAAGTGAATGTATCCGTATCTCAAAGGAGTCCACAATGATAGTAAAAAAGAAAAGTCCTCAGACGAGATGATTGTAGAAATCCTTTATGTTCCAGAAGGCTAGTTCTGAGACTTCTGAGGATCTCTCTTCTGCAGATCTCAGTGAAGAGTGTAATGGGTGTATCCCTGCGCGAGCAGGTTATATATCAGGGCGTAGGCCAGAGTCTGGAGCTGTGTTTCTTTAAGAAACCTCCAGAGACCAAATTGGTTCATGGTAAAATGGTCAAAGATGGAATTAAATAGACCCTGGCAGGAAAACAAACCAAACCAAACAAGGCAACACTGTGAAAGTCACAGGGAGAAGTGAGACTTGTCAATAACTTGGACGTAAATTGATGACATTAGTGTTGTCCAAAGAAAGAGTTCAAATAAAAAGGCATTGCAATCAGTTGGCTGATGGAAACCGTGCCTGCAGAGCATGACATTTGCACTACACGTAGAGAAGGGCCTTGATAAGCAGAAAAAAAGGGAAGAAGGGCATTCCCGGTAAAATGGCAGCGCAAAGCACGGATAACAGAAGAAACAAGAGCCAGGCATAGCCGGGGTATAGCAATCATGTCCTTTGTTGAGGTTCAAAAAGTAGTAACATGAAATGCATATTTCTGTATGAGCTGGCATGGTGGGAACAGAGGATGTCTAGATTAAAAGGTAGGCACTTAAAACTGTACTAGATTCTGCCAAAGTGTTTCCCACAATGATTATGAGGACTCCTGGCCCCAACACCAATGAATGAAGGATCTAGTTCCCAACGCTTGCAAAACACTTGAATATATGTTCACAGTATAGTACTCTACCTCTTCCTTCTAGATCCATAAATTTATAAGTTGTTCTCTCACCAGTTAACTCATTCACCAATTATTGGCTGAGTACCTACTATGTGTCAAGATTAATGACTGGTACAGGGGAACCAAATAGACCGTCTGATGTTAAGGGACTCATAAGATAATGGGAGAGATACACAGTTTCACTAAAATCTGGACCTTTCCCTCTCTCTTCTGTCTTCTGTCCAGCTTGCAGTCATGAGAAATGAACTCTGTCTGGTGACTCAGTAGGGGAAATGTTTGCCCTCAGAGGTGAAGGGCAGAGAACGCTTTCTCCATCTCAGACTTTTTCCAGAGGATAGTGAGATATGAACAAGTCTGACAATGGAATGATTCTGTGGAACATAATGTGATGTACTGATTTCACTTCACTCCTTACTAACTAGAGCGTGTCCCTTCTTTTTAATAGAAGGTATTTTTGGAGTTTGGACTTCTGGGTTACAGTACTGTTTCTTTTACTTCTTACCTAATTGATTTTAGGGAAGTTAGTGAAAATCTGGGTCTATCCATCTTCCCATACATGTCATGAGAATAAGAAGAGTTACCTTGACGGAGTCTTGTAAGAATTAGGAAAAATGATCAGCAGGGTGAAAAAGCATAATACAAACGCAAAATACAAATATACTTTCAAAAATGCTGTGTTATTCAGCTTTTATTTACTTCCAGATTCATATATTTTCCTGTTTCAGAATTTTTTTCATAATTTGTACCTTATGTCCCAATCTATAGCTTCCCTTGGACTACTTTCTGAGTGGTAAACTACTAGAATCTTTGCGAAAGGGGGGAAATTGGGACAACTATAATAGAATAACAATAAAAAAAGAATCATTATGAAATATATCACATTGGTAAGCCAGAGTCTTTTTTTTCCCCCCCTGAAACCCTGGCATCTGACTTACATAAGATTCAATAATCAGCATGAAATTCATCAAGGTCAAGCTTATTATTTTCCATAGTTGTAGCTTTCTGAAACTTGAACAAAAGGAATTGGAAACTGCATATCTGAAATTTTTCAAGTAGCATTAGATAAGTAACCCACAAATGTATAAAAAATAAATCCCTAAAGAATCAGGTTGATGAATGATGAGTCCATTCAGTTGAATTCCTCTAAGGGGGACAATGGCCTATTTGCTATAGAGAAATAAATGTAAGGCGTAACAGAACCAGCGATTTTGTAGTAACTGTCCCCTCTCCCCCACGCTGCCAGGGAGACCCACACTGGTTGCCAGTGTAAGGATTAGGAGATGGAGGAATGAAGGGGAAAGTACTCCATGAAATCAGAATCAACATCGAATATAAAAATGTCTCTAACTGAGAAAGGGAAATGAGAAAGAGAACAGTAGGTCTTCTGGAGTCCTTTCTTAGTTTCAGGTTTTGTCGAAGAGACTAAGCATTCAGGGACTGGTTCCTTGCTCAGTGTTGTGCCAGAGGAACCCAGGGGAACATTGGAAATGGTCATCATCTTCAAGGAACTTTCAGTGTAACTTGCGAGTCAGCACTAACCAAGATGGAGCACCAGGTCTGAGATAAAACTGCACAGGAAGTAGTAAACTTCATTGTATAGTGTTTAGATGCTGTACAAATCTATGAGAGAACTCAACAAGGGCTGCGGTGGAAAACACGAAACTAAGCCAGAGGTAGGAACTGAGCTGAAACTTAAAGATGTTTGGAATGGGAGGAGGTAAAAGGCAGGGGGTTGGGGCGCAGGGGTGGAAGGTGTGGGGGCTGGGAGAGCATTTCTGGCTGCAAAAAAGATGAGAAGATATTTAGTGGAGGATAGAGATGAGTGGACATAGGCAACCATGAAGGCCGAGTAAAAGAGGGCCATCTTAATTCGGCTTTTAATTTTTTATGTCTGTTTTCTTTATGGATGCCTGTGTGGGCCCGCTGCTCTGGCCGTGATAAGCTGGGAGATACAGCGGGGCTGCATGGTCTTTACTCTTGGTAGTTTCGCTCCTGCGAACAGAGTAATAGCTCCCCCTTACTGGCACCTTGCTGTGTTTCAGGCACCGTGTTGAACTTTAACCTATTACCTCTTGTCATCGTTGGAACACCCATGCAAGGGCAGCTTGTGGATCGCAGAGTTTGTCTGATACCGAGTTTGAGATCCCCGATCTCGGTGCAGCGACACCTAGGGGAGGTCATCAGGAGGCTAGGTTGTTAGATGATAATGAGTAAAGCGCCATAACGTGAACAGGTGTTTTGTCACATGTACAGGGTATGACATCACTTCTTTACTCCCTTGGATGGATGGGAGAAAGCTGAATTCTCGAAGGCTGTGGAAGACAAGCTTGTAGAGAAGTCGAATGCAATGCGAATGGAGTGGCCCACAGCAATCTGCAAGGAGCAGGCAGGCCTAAGCGCCATTCTTCCTTCTCCTGTCTGGAGCTGCGTGAGCTTGGGGTCCTGCGACACCTCACCTCTCCGAAAGCCAGTGTCCTCATTTACCTTGTGGGTGTGATAAAGACCTACATAGCTTCTGCAGGTTTAAGTACAGGACCTACATAACTTACTTTTGCATGAGATACTTTACTGGCTCCTAAAGCTAAAGAGTGAAAAGGCACAGCCACTGCCCTGTAAAAGCTCACCGTTTCAGTGATGGAGATAGCTAAGAGTCAAAGTTTAGGCTTCCTTCAAATCACAGCCCGATACAAAGCCTTGATTGCCAGTTGTTCATTTGAAAGCAGACTGAGGAACATGAGACTGTTGCTAAAGTGAGACAAAGGAGGAGGAAAAGCCAGTAACAAAAATGTTAGTGGGCTGATGACCTTTAACTGACCCTCAGCCCTGCCAGGGAACCTCTGAGGAAGCTTGTAGAGTTCCTCCCAGTAATGTGCCTCTCTGAAGGAAAATTTATCTTTCTCCCTCCTCCCACTGAGAACTGTTTCCTGGACATTAACCCTTTTGCTTCCTGACCCGGAAGCAGAAAATAGGAGCTGCAGTTGAAATTATGGATGGATCGAGGGGATATACAAAGTATCTGCTATTCAAAAAAGAATCATGCAGATGCCATGATACCGCCTATAGAGAACCTCAAAGATTCCACAAAAAAACTACTAGAACTGAGAAATAGGAAAGTAGCAGATACAGAGTAAATATCCAAAGATCGTTTGCATTTCTGTACAGCAATAATGAATTATGAGAAGAAGCTAAGAAAACAATCCCATTTACAATTGCATCATAAAAATAAAATAACTAGGAATAAATTTAATCAAGGATTTAAAAAAAGACGCGTACTCGGAAAACTGTGAGACACTGAAGGAAGAAACTCAAGAAGATGCAAACAAGTAGGAGCACATACCATGTTCACAGATAGGAAGAATTAACATTAAAATGTCCATACTACCCAAAGCAATCTATAGAGTCAATGCAGTTCCTAACAAGTATCTATGGTGTATCTCACAGAACAAGAACAAATATTCCAAAAATTTATATGGAACCACAAAATACCCCAAATAGCCACAGACATCTTGAGAAAGAAGAACAAGGAAGGAACAATCATGGTCCTTGATATCAAACTATACTACAAGGTAGTAGTAATCAAAACAGCATGGTACTGGCATAAAAAAAAAAAAAACCCATAGAGTTCAATGGAACAAAAAAGGGAGCTTAGGCCCTGGCTGGTGTAGCTCAGTGGATTGAGCGCAGGCTGGGAACCAAGTGGTCCTGGTTTGATTCCCAGTCAGGGCACATGCCTGGGTTGAGGGCCAGGTCCCCAGTGAGGGCCATGTGAGAGGCAACCACACATTGCTGTTTCTCTCCCTCTCTTTCTCCCTCCCTTCCCTTCTCTCTAAAAATAAATAAAAATAAAATCTTAAAAAAAAAAGGGGAGCTTAGGAATAAACCCATACCTAGATGGTCAATTAATATTTGACAAAGGAGGCAAAAAATACAGTGGGTTAAAGACAGCCTATTCAGCCCTAGCTGGTGTGGCTCAGTGGATTGAGCACCGGCCCGCGAACCAAAGGGTCACTGGTTCAATTCCTAGTTGAGGCACATACCTGGGTTGTGGGCCAGGTCCCCAGTAGGGGGCATGCAAGAGGCAACCACACATTGATGTTTCTCTCCCTCTCTTTTTCCCTCGCTTCCTATCTGTCTAAAAAGAAATACATTAAAAATCTTTAAAAATTAAAAAAAGTCTATTCAATAAATGTATTGGGAAAATTGGACAGATATGTGCAAAAAAGCCCACCTTTTTTTTTCATTTTTATTTTTTTATTTATTTTTTTAATTTTATTTTGTTTTTTGTTCAATTACAGTTATTTGCATCCTCTCCCCTCCCCTCCTCCCTCCCCCTCCAGTCCCACCTCCCCCCCAGCCTCCCTCCTCCCCCTTAGTTCTGTCCATGTGTCCTCTACAGTGATTCCTGAAAACCCTTCTC
>PVJI01005355.1:0-97336 GCA_004026765.1 Micronycteris hirsuta | reverse complement strand
GGGGGCAGCACGGGGTGGGGGGCCGGGGTTGGGGTGGAGAGTGGGGTGTTGGGGGCAGATTTAAAGCTAAATGGGCCCCATCAGCTGTGTCCTCCTGGGGGAGCCTAGTGCTGGGCCTGCGGGACAGGGAGGGGTCTTGCCAGGTCTCTGCATAGCGCCTGGGCTGTGGCGGGCGGGAGACCACAGGCAGGGTGAGGTCTGGCCTCGCAGCAAACCACATGTCCAGACCCAGACTGCGGCGGCGGCGGCAGCTTCTGTGGTTTGGGGCAGTTGGGAAAACATGAAAGAAGTTCGTTTCTCTGCAGCAGCTCCAATGAGGAGCCAGGAGAAGTCACTGAAAAGGTCAAACATGCCCCCCACCTGTTTTGGCTCTGCTCGTGAACCAGCGGGAGGCTGAGCCCCGAGGCTTCCGAGGAGAGCGGAGCCCAGGTCAGTGAGGGCACGGCAGCCCCCCACCCCAGCTCCCGGGCTGTCCGGCTTAGCTTTCTGAGCAGAGTGGGCCAGGAGGAGCTGTGCCTCCACTCCCCCAGGGCAAGGCCCCACAGAGAGGCAGGGGAGGGCTGCAGCCAGAGCAGTGGGCTCTGGACGCACAGGGACACCAGTTCAAATGCAGACTGGCTGCCATGCCAGCCCGAGGGTGACTCCCTCAAAGCTGAAACCAACAAGATGACAAAGGCAGGTCAGCGGCGTGAGGAGGGGCTTCCCTCCCCTGGGCGGGGGCTGTGAGCCGCCCAAGGCACCTCCACACTCAGCAGACTGGCTCACTGAACCCTAACGCAGGCAGGAAGTGCAGCACCTTGTGCCTCCGGGGATCTCCGCCAGCGGCCCAGGTTGGGGCAGACCCCGAAGGTCAAGCTCAGCGACTGCTTCCAGCGTGATCAGGGGTCCCCGTTCCCGAAAGGAAGTCATCAGCCACTGCAGTCTGAACACTGTGTCACTAGAACTACCCCCCCCAACTCCCTAACTCCAGTTTCAGGCTCCTGGCGCCCTTCTGACCTCAGGTCAGCCTCCCGCGTCAGGTGCGGCGGGAGCGAGCATGCTCCCAGAAAGGGGGCAGCTGACCCTTTCCCTGGGCAGGCGTGTGTTCCATTAATAAGCCAGCTTTCCCGTTGCTGCACACACACGTGCACACATGTGCACATGCACTGCCTCTCACTATTCACTGCCCAGGTGTGGGTGGGCCCGACCCCAGCAGACCCTCCGGGGCTCCAATCTCCAAGGCAGAGCTTCCCCACGCAGCCGCGTCTCCTTGCCCTCCTGCTCCTGTGCCCTCCCTGCCCGGCCCGCCTGGTCCATCAGAACCAGACCCGACCTGGGAGTGGTCCTGGCGCCCCTGGACAGCAGGGCTCCTGCTCCGAGGTCCACAGGAGCAGCCCCGGGTCCTGCGAGCCCTCGGTGAAAATTCAGGAAACCTGAGGGAATCCACGCATGTCAGCCGATAGCGAGGCCACCTCATTGAACTGGGGAGCTGAATACTATTTTCATTACACAGTCACTTCTGAGTGCCTTTCATTAATAAAATTGGGGAAATCAATTTGTTACTCCTCAATAAGTGCCATGTGTTTGGTTCACCAAATCCTCACAAAGATGGGGACACCAAGAGACATCCTTGTTGGAAACCAAGGATTGGCCACCCCCTCCCCACCACCTACAAATGAAGAACCTAAGGGGACCCCAAAATGCTCTTGTCCTCAAGCCCCAGATTCCTCTGAAACAGGATATTCTGCAGCCCGTGCAGCCTGCAGCAGCTAGAATTGAGGGAGAGTCTCTCTCGAGTCTGTTTGCTTTTTTCCTCTGAATTCACTCAAATCTCAGTGCACGATAGGTCTGGCCCTTGAAGTCGGTATTATGCATCCATATGTAGTCATCATCGGCTCACCTGTTCCGCTGGGGAGGGACGGGAAGGATGAGATTTAATCTTTAAATGGGGGAGAAGGGTGTAAAAATCACACCAGCAGTTTCTCTGTTATTATTTAATCCCCACAGCAATCTCATGAGGAAAGTGTACTTTCCCCATTTTACAGATAAGAAAATTAGTGTTTGGAGAGGTTAAAAAACTTTCCGAGGGAACATACATGTTTAGAAGTGAAATGCAGCCGTGTCCAATGTTTACGCCCAGGCTCCTCCCACTACCCACGCTGGATTCAGCACCACGGACAGAGGCGGAGCCGCTGGAGGCTCCGCAGGCAAGCAGGTGGGGGCAGAGGGAGGGTGCCGAGTCCTTGGGAGGAGCTCTAGCTACAGAAGTGCCTGAGCCCACAGGAAGGGGCCTCACCATCATCTCTTCACACCGGAACCGCTCGCTCTCCTCCCGCCATCCACTTAAGCGAGGACCAGCACTGTCATCTGTAAACGCCATTCTCTGGCTGCCACCCAGAGTTTCTGTGAAGCACAAGTGAATGTGTGGATGGAAAAGTTACCTGACATTCATAAACATTCACCGTTGAGGAAGCAACAGATGGGCCCCCAGTCCCAGCGGCTCTGCCCGGTAGACGCGTCTGGCTTGTGCGAAGCCCGGACGGGGTTGCTGCCTGTCGTGAAGCTCGCCTCCGAGAGTGATCCGGGGTCCGAGGGTCTTTCCTCCTTGTGGCCCTGCCGCCTTCCCGCCTGGCCCCTTGGGTCTCTGGGTGTGTCTGCGTCCAGCTAGGGGAGGGAGTCCTGCAGGAGACCCGGGGAGCTTGTGTGAGCCGAGTCTGGAAGGGGGTGCCTCACTCCCGCTCACGGTGGGCTGGTTAGAGCCCCGCCCATGGCTGCAGTGAAGGGCGTGATGGGGAGACTGTGTGAGATGGCATTGGGACGCACCGTGTCTGCGTTTGCCCACCCATAAGCAGACGGTGTGTCTTGGGGGGGGGGCCCAGAGCTCCGCCGTCCGCTCCGGCTGCTCCCAAAACTCCCCCTCTCCCTTCCTACCTTGTCCTCTTGCCTCCGCCATCTCCCACCCACTCACAACAGCCCTCCCTGTCCTCCCACGGCTGCTCAACGGTGCTCCCGACACCTCCAACACTGCCGACCCCTTCCCTGCCCTCGAGGAGCAGCTGGGGTGGTGGACATGGGACTGTGGCCTCTGAGACTGGCTCCTCCCGCCTGCCTCCGCCCCTGTCCCGGGACCGGCTCTCCCTGGCCCCGCCTATGGCCAGTGGCCACCTGGCAGTGCACGCCCAGGCCCCACTGTGTGCTGACATTCAGGCCGTCCTTAAGGTCACCCTCTGTGACGTGCCACCAGGAGCGAACAAATGCACGCTGCGTCCTTCCCATCAGAGCTGCTTTCCGTCTGCATCTGTCATTGCTGATTTCATTTGAATGGGCTTAGTCTCTATTTTAAATAAAAGATTTATGCCTCAGCTGTCAGCGCCTGCCTGTATTTGAAAATTTAATCTCGTTTCCAGGAGTCCAGATTAACTTATTAGATTTCGGCATCCCTCATGAGTCTTCTAGGGAGCAGGAGGGGTTCTCCTCTCTGCCCTGCGCTCGCCGCGCAGAGAAAGCCAGGAGCCGGCGGCTTCACTGTCCAGCAAGCCAAGGCAGGACAGAAGCCACTGTCTGGGACAGCTTTATGGGTGACCTTGCGTCCAAGAGTGGTTTTCTGGGTCCCAGATCTCTAGGGACTGCCAGGCTCCCTCTGCCAAACTTGCCCTTTCTCAGGAGCTTGCTGGAGGCTCCAGAGATACCCCCATGGCAGACAGCCTTGTGCCCCTGGGCTGTGCCAGAGTCCTGAGCTTCCTCCACGTCTGTGTTGCATGACCCAGCCCTCCCCAGGCACTCGCCTACTAGTTGGACCGCTAGCCAGGAGGCCTGGGTTTGAGCCCCAGCTGGGTGTGCGTGGGCAGCTCGCCTAACTTCGCGGACTTTCCACCTCCCTGTCAGAAAGGGAGCTGGCCCTGACTTTCCTGTGGCATCGCCGCCATCTGCTGGTCCTTCTTGGGATAGCAGGAAAGACCCAGGCCTCCGGGAAGCTCCACCCCCTCCTCCTCCCCACCTGCCCAAGCTAGGGGGGCCCCTCCTCAGCCAGCACTGCCCCCACCCACACCCACATCCCCACCCCTACACACTCCCCAGCCAAGGAGGAGCGCCTCTCACCACCCCTTCATTTGCCCTTCCTCAACCTCCTTAAAATCAGGGCCACAGACAACCCACTTATCAACCCTCATTCCCTCCAACTCCCTCAGAGCCCAGCACATAGTAGGTGCTCACTGAATGCTCCCTGTATGACTAAGGGAAGACACCCCCTGTGGGGGACTTCATGGGCTCTCATCCTTGAAGGCTCAGATCTCAGGACCTGGGATGCCCCTTCCCCAGGTCAGACCCCACCCCTCCGCCTCCCAGACTCGCCCCTGCACAAGGAGCCGGGGAGCCAGGGGGCCGCCAGGCAGGTCGGGGCACTGGTCCCCACCCCACTAGCGTGGCCTGAGACCAGCTCTGCGAGCTGGCCCTGAGCGAGCTCTTGGTTTGTCTCGTGGCACAAAAGCTCGGAGGGAAGGAAGACGCAACGACTGTCTCATACCTCAGATGGGGGCTAATTACTACCGAGGGGACCGGGACCCCGGCCTCTGCTCTCCAGGCGCTTAGCCAGGGTGGCTGGGGGCAGGAGGCTCCAGTCCGGCTGCCCAGCCAGGCTCTCCTCCTCCTCCTCCTCCTCTGCAGGCCACAGGACTACAGAGACGCCACCAATGTGGGTGAGGGGTTCTGTTCCCAGCAGGACACAGGACGCAAGCTGAGGAGCAGACCCGGCCCCTTCCCCACAGAACAAGGCCCCCCCCCCCCCGCTTTCTCTGTGGCTCTCTCCTCAGCCCCTACTGTTGTTTCTGGAACATTTCTTAATGAGTCCCGGATGCAGGGTCTGTTTCTGGGGACCCACCCTCCCCACTTGGGCTCTTACAGGTCAGATGACATCTGGCCGGGCTGAACCACCGCTGGCCCCAAGGCGGGTGAGGTCTCCCACCTCATACCCGTAACACGTGGTCACCCCTGAGCTGCGGGCACCCAGCCACCCATCTCGGGCCCTGTCATCACCGTCTCCTCTCCCCAGGGTCGCCCGCTCATGTCTCTCATCCCCCCCTCAGGTCTCAGCTCCAGCAGCAGCACGCTGCCAGCAAGGCTTCCGGCCGCCAGAGGCTGGGGCACCCCGAGCTCCCCCTGCCCCAGGGCTGCTGAGACCAGGAGGGTGGTCAGCGGCGAGAGGCAGCTTAGCCCCGAAGACAGGCCTGGAAGGAAGGAGGATCCTGGAGCCCAGGGTCCAGAGGTGAGGTGGGGGGCAGACAGAACCCCCGGAGGGGAGGAGCAGCGTCTACCAGGGCCCGGGTTGGGGGATGGGGGTGAAAGATAGAACCGGGAAGGTAATCCAGAGCAGTTCTCAGGCTTAAGAAGCTGGGTGAGGGAGGGGGGTCCTTCCCTGTTGGGGGATCGGGCACCTGAGCTGACATTAAAGGTGTCAGGACAACAGCCACGCGCAGCCACGTGAGGGCCCCTGATGAGCGGGACCGGGGGCCTGGGACCAGGAGCACGACAGAGGCAGCTCGGGGGTCCCTGGAGCCACATGGCTGAAGAGGCTCAGCCTGTTTTCAGTGCCCCCCGAGCCCTCCCTGCCTCAGGCTCTCAAAGGCCCCTTCTTCCCAGGGGGAGGTTGGGGGTGCCTGGCAAATTGGAGCCAAAGTCACTCTTCACCTTCCGGACTCCTCGCTCCTTCCCCGGGAGGAAGGAGCCCTCGGCTTTGTGAGCCAGCCGTGCCAGCTGGCGGCTCACTGGCTGCTCGCTGTGCTGGAAACCCTTTCTGGGCTCCTCCTGCCCACGACCTGGAGCGAGGTGTGATCACTGGTCCCAGACTGTTACTCCTCCAGGTAGGGAAACTGAGGCAGACAGGTCACAGGTCCTGTCTGCGGTCGCACTGGCAGTAAGTGACAGGGCCGTGACTTATGGCGGCAGCTAACCGTGGCACCCACGGCCCTGAAACGAAGAGGGGAGTGTGATCCTAGGGCCCTGCCGAACCTGTGGCCGTGTCCCACCACGCCCCACGCCCCCAGCCGTTCCGGCACCCCGACCGTCCCTTGCCCTGATATCCTCGTCTCCCCCTCTGCCTGTGTCCTCTCTCTCTCTTCCGCCTGCAGACGTCAGACAGGGCAGACAGCAGGGACCCCGCCCCGCAAATGGCTCGGGCAGCTGCGCTGAGCCACCCAGCCTCCTGCTGGCGCCGGCTGCAGGCAGGCAGCTGTTTGGAGCTTCCGAGCTGACTCCAGCGAAAAGTCCCCGTGCGTTGCCTCGGCCACCATGCTGTGACTAGTTAATCACTGAGTGCAAGGAGCTTTTAATTAACTGCCAGCCCTGCTCGGGCGGCTGCTCCACAGCCACGTCCGACCGTGGCTCCCTCGTCGGGCTGACGGGACACTCGGATTATTCACGGGGCTTGGGCCGGGGCAGCTGATGCTGTGGGAGTGCAGCCGCAGCCACTGCAGCCCCAAGGGACCGCCAGCCCGGGAAGGAGAGGAGGCAGCCGTCTGTCTGGGTGCTGCCGGGCCAGCGAGGGTGAGAAGGAAGCCACACCAGCTCTGTGACGCTGTGTGGGCTTGACATTACCTGTGTACCGGAACTGTCTCAGCTCATGCTAGTGTAAGGAGCAGAGAGACCCCTAGGTGCCCCATGCCCCGAGGGCATGAGACTACCCGGGCGTGGCTGGGCCCAGGGGTGCAGCCGCATCACCCACGCAGACAGGGCGGAGCCGGCACAGGGGCAGCGCTTGCACCGGACAAGCAGTGTGTGACGAGGAGCTTGTGGGGCACAGACAGGACAGCGAGGTGGCCTCACCTCCCAGGGGAGTGCCCTGGCTCCTCTCTGGCTCAGCGATGCCCTCCCACCCCCAGGCGACCCAGGCCTGACCCCCCATACAGCCTAAGCACCTCTCTCGCAAGCTGTCTGGCCCGTGTCTCTGTGCTGTCTGGTGGGACGGGGTCCCCAGCCTCAGCACCCTCTGCACTTGGGGTTGGGCGGTTCCTCGCTGGGGTGGGGGTGTGGGCTCTCCTGGGCACCACCCACTAGAGACCAGGGGCACCCTGTGCCCCATTTGTCACCGCCAGACACGTCTCCAGTCGTGGCTGAGCGCAGCTGCCGGACAGAAGCCTCCGCAAAGTCCCTGCAACAACACCGAGGCTCGGAAGTGCCAGGCACAGTCCCAGCACGGCCAGCCCCAGACCACCCCCCCCTCAGTCCGGCTGCCCGGCATCCAGGCCCCACCACACTGTGCCCCAGCTGGGCCGAACCGACCCCCACCCCCAGGCTGTCTCAGAGAGGTGGGGAGTGGGCAGGAGTGAGCCCGAGCTGTCCTTTGGGGCAGCAGGATGAGCCCCCAAGAGCCCAAGCCAAACGCCAATGCTCCTCCCTGCTCATTCTTGCCTCCTGGCTGCAGCCGCCACAGCCTCCCCAGGCCATCGCCTTGTGTGGTCAGCGTGTCCCACATCACTCCCACCCTCGGTCACCGTAGGCCCAAGTGTCCGTGGTCTGTACTCATGGCTACCGTTTTAAGCACCTGCTGTGTGCCTGGCGCAGCACTAAGAACTTTATCCAGATACCTCATTGAATGCTCAGTCACGCGGAGCAGATACAATTGTTGGCTTCATTTTATGGAAGAGGAAACTTAGAACAGAGAGGGTAAGCCAACTGCCCAAGGACACACAGCTGGCGCGTGGTGACTCCCACGTGCCCCAAGTTTCCGCAACTTTGCAGAGCCCTTGGTTGTCTCATGAGCTCCCCCCACGCGCCCACCTGTGAAGCCAGGCTGGCTTGAGTGCTGTTCGCAGACGAGGACATTGAGGTTTGAGGAGAGTCGGCCTCCCCGTGGCCATGTGACCAGGAGGCCACGGAGGGAGAAAGGAGCGACCAAGGCACCCCCGACCCTCAACCCTGGGCTCTGCCCCTGGTCCGGGGATCGCCAACTCACGGGTCTTCAGGGATAAGCAGGTGACACGGGTGGGTGCGAAGGGCCAGGTGGGGGCCATGGCAGCAGACAGCATGCATGCCTCACCCCTTGGGGGGGCGCCCAGCTCCGTCAGACCAGGTCATTTCTCTGTTATCACAGCAACCTGAGCTCTGAGCTCCTTTTTAAATGAAGTGTCCCCGTTTCTAAGACACTCTTCGGGCTGAATAAAACACGTCTGCGGGCCACACACCACTGGCGCTGGCTCACGGCCCCCTCACTGAGTCCTTTTCCCTGCCAGGTTGAAGTGCAAGGCTGAAAGGCAGAGCGAGCCCAAGGTCGCGGGCCCAAGGCCTCAGGGCCACAGCCAAGGACGTAGAGCCAGGGGGACGGGGGTGCCGCATCCAGGGCTCCCAGCCAGTGCTCCTGGGGTTTTGCACCCCCATGGCCCTCCAGCCCCAAGCCCTGTGCCCCAGGAAGGCAGCCAGAGGCCTCCCCGGGGCCCAGAAGAGCAAAGGAAGGACAGCGCCGGACAAAGGGTTCCGGGGGCGCCACGCACGTGAATCGCAGCCGCACACAGCACACCCTTCCCGAGGCCTAATTGAGACGTCCGCGTGGAGCGTCCTGGAAAACTAGGGCAGACACAGCGCAGAGAGTCGGAAGCACCCCCCTCAGACACCCCACGGAGACGGGGGACCGTGGCTGTTTGGCAGCACGCGGACCGGACACAGGGAAGCCGTTCTCGCTAATAAGATCATATATATTTTAAACGGCCCTTGAGAATCACGATGGTACTGAGCAGTAAAACAGCAGAAAGGAGGACAAAGTAGAAGAGGCAGGTAGCCCATCTCAACGGGGACCACACGGCACCGCGTGAAAAGTCCCCTGTGGGTTTCGCCTCAGGCGCCTCCCGGGCCGAGCGGGATGGGGAGCGGCACCAGGAAACCTCTGTGGGTACTCAGGGCTCCCAACCTCCGAGGGGCGGCTGCAGCCAGAGCCCCCAGGGCTGTCGTGGGCTGTGGTTTGGGGACCCGGGGTCCCGTCCAGCCTGCACTGGTTCCCAGCTGAGTGGGCTTGGACAGGTTGCCTCCCTGTCTCTCTGCCTCCACTTCACTTCTGCCCTTTGGCCTGAGGGCCCACCGAGTTACAGGCTGCCCGTGGGCGTCCCTGGGCCTGGGCGGGGCCACGCAGCCTTTGTCCAATCAGCGTTTCCCTCTAAATCTGTCTCCCACTAATTTCGCGGAACTCCAGGTTTTCTGGCTTCTGCTAAAAAAGCCAGGATCCGGCCACACAGCTGCGCACGCGGCTTTCACAGGCTGAAGCTGAGTGCCGATGCCGGCTCCCTCCGAGCCGCGCGCCCCGCTGCCTGCACTCAGCAACGCCCTCCACTGTGGCAGCCGCCTGCACTTGGACTTGAGACCCCTGGTTCAATGCAGCAGGTAGGAAACGTCCTCGGGAGAGGCCTCATTATTATTCATGGAATCTCTGGGTCCCCCACTATTTTGCATTGACCTTGGGCAGGTCTCTGGGGCCCTCTGGGCCCCAGTCTTCTCCCCATCAGTGGAAGGAGCGAGCGCTCAGCCCTCCGGGGGCACTCCCAGCCCTGGCGACACTTGGACGCCACCGTGGCTCTGTGGTCAGACAGGCTGCTGACCGCCTCGGTCCTGCCGGCGTGTCTGTGGGAGGGGGAGGGGGAGCTGTTCACGCAGCTCGGTTCCTGGCAGACCCTCCATGTGAAACCCTCCCGGGCAGAAGGCAGCCGGACGATGTGCCGAGTGCTGAGCGACATAACCCGGAAGCCTGCTCTCCAGTGAGTCTCCCTCCACCAACAAAGTAGAATCAAGACATCTTCATACACGCAAAGACCAAAAGAATTCATTGCTAAAATCCTGCAAATATATTGTAAAATGAGTAAAGCCTGATACCAAAAACTATGTGTAAATGATTTCATGTACGTAAAGCTGGAACGGCAAAACCACCCCGCCCAGTCGGAGGTCAGGACGGAGTTCACCTGCGGGGGGAGGTGGGGACTGGCCGAGGCTGAGGGGGACCCTGGGTCTTCACTTGTGATTCCCGCACGTTTCTGTACACAGTTTCCTTCGATAAAAGGTTAAAAATAAAAGCCTGACCATGTCACCGTCTCCTCTCTGTTCGAACCCTCTGTTGTTCTCCTCCTGCTTCCCCTCCTTCCCCATCGCGGCCACTCCTGAGCTCCAAGGGCCTGCCTGGTAGCCTCTGCCCACCTCCCCCCAGCCACCCTGGCCTTCTGTCGTTCCTCAACTGTGCAGACGTCCGTCCCACTACGGGGCCTTGGCACGTGCGCGTCCTTTGGCCCGGAGCCCCTCTAGAGCCTGCTACCCCTTCGCTCCAGGCGCGGGTGCGACCCACCCACCACCCCGTCCGGTCTGGTCCTCAGCCACAGGCCTGCAGAGAGCCACACTGCTTCCCTTCAACATAGGCAGCTTCATCGGTCATTGTGCAATCACAGAGTCACTGCTGGCCTGCTGAGAGTGACCTCACAGTCACCTTCTGGACTTCCACCCCCCAGCTGCTGGCCTAACTCTGCCCATTCTGCTCCCCTCCAGAGGCCGCACCCTCCCACGGAGTCCCGCAAGCCAGCCCCTAGCCACAGAGGGGTCGACACAGGGAGAGCATGTCACCTTCTGACCCAAGACCCCCCGCCAACCCCATGATGTCAGAGAAGTCCGAGGACCTGAAGAGCATGATGCCCACGGAGAGGAAGTCCATGTGGAAGACGGCGGAGGAGAGGCGCATGTCCGACCTCACGCGGGTGGTCGAGTGGCTGGAGCGGAGGCAAGGCAAGAGGGACCAGCCTGCCCAGGTGCGTGCCGCCCACGGGACACCGCCCGGACTGCTCCGCGCGAGGCATCGCCACGGGGGAGGGACCGAACGTGACTCCAGAAGGAAAAAGACAGAAGGGATTTTTGTTGTGTTTTTAAAAATTGTATTTATTGGTTTGAGAGAGAAAGAGACGGAGGGAGAGAAGGAGAAACATCCATTTGTTGTTCTACTTATTGAGGCGCCATTGGTTGATTCTCGCATGTGCCCTGACCAGGGATCGAACCTGTTGCCTCGGTGTTATCAGGATGGTGCTCTAACCGGCGGAGGTCCGCCCCCCCCCCCCAGGCTAAAGGCAGGAGGGTTTGTAAGCACAGGGTGAAGTAGCAGGAAAAGACTGGAGGGAGTCAGGGGGAGGCGTTCATGAGATCAGGCCACCGCATTCCCTCCTTGTCATTAACGCTATTGGGCTCTGCACCCCCAGAGATGGAGGTGGGGGCGCTGTCTTTCCTGGCGAGTGCGTTTCAAAGGCATAGCCCGAGGTCCTTGAGAAAAGCTTTCCTGGGTTCTAAGAACGTACAGGCCCGAGCTTTCTAAAGGAAACGCTGGAGAAGGGGAAGGTTGGGGTGGGGGCGCCAGGGTAAGGGAGAAACAGGGAACTTGAGGCCCCCGCGGTCGGTTTGCGGAGGTCTGAGGGGTGGCAGGATGGGGTCCTTCCCACTGTCCCCAAACACGCGTGTCCTCATGACAGCTCCAGGGTCGGGGGCGTCCCCTGCCCCCGCCACTGTCGCCACTCACACGCCTCTCCCACTCTCCGCTGCCCCAGAGCCAGGGGGGGCCGCCTGTCTCAGTTGGCTCCAGCTGCCAGAGCAGAACACACAGATGGGGGCGGGGTGGTATCAGTGAAGGCGGCATTCCCCCACCCCGTTCTGGAGCCTGGGGGGCCATGGGCCGAGGTGTAGTGTCTGGTGAGGGCCGCGTCCCGGCTCGCAGATGGCCTTGTCCTGCCGTGTCCTCACACGGCAGAGGTGGCAGGAAGCTCTGTGGGGGCTCTTTTATAAGGGCACTGACCCCATTCTTGGGGGCCCCACCCTCACAACTCAATGTCCCCAAAGGTCCCACCTCCTGATACCATCCTGGTGGGAGTTAGGACGTCAACACACGCCTGTAGGGGACACCCACACCGTTCAGTCTGTAGAACTGCCCTTCCCTCAGTGCCCCGCCGGAGGCCCCCCCAGGCCCATCACCTATGGAAAATCAAGCCGTGTCCTAGGAAAGCAGTCTCCGTGGAGGATTCCGCTGACCTTGGCTGCCCAGTCCCCAGAGCGACACGGATGGAAAACGGTGGCACTGAGGACCGTGCTGGCCTCCGGCATTTCCTGGATGCCAGGCCCTGGGCTTGGCGTCACCTCACCAGCTGCCCCCAGCACGGCCCAGGGTGGACGCCGGCCCTGTCCCCCGGCTGAAGGAGGGGCACTGCGGGGAAGTGGAGTCCTTTGCTTGAGCTCGGAGTTGATTAAGGGCCAAGCCCAGACACAGACGCGGGTGGGTCCAGCTGCCAAGCTCAGGGGCTTCGTAGGGCCAGTTCCCCCGAAGCCCCGCCCTGCTCTCTCCGGCTCGGTGCTCCCCGCCTTGCAGGAAGGCTCCTGCTCTGTTCTCCTGCCGCTCGTCATTTCCGGTCGGGGCGCTGGCAGCCGATTCCACTGGAGGGTGTGCCTGACACCCAAGTGCTCCCGGCGACTGATGGCTTCCCCCCGGCCCTGTTTCTGGGGCTGCGGAGGCCAGACTGCTGGGCGCTCAGAACTCCGTTTAGTGCCAGTCACGGTTGCGCTCGCCTCTGGGACAAGTTCGTTTGGTCCCATTTCTTCCCATGAAGATGATCTAATAACGTTTGCACAGCTGTACCTTATATGTGGACTTTATCACGAATAATTTTGGACCCAAGGAAGGAACAAATTTAAATGGAAAATACAATTAAATCCTCAAGGATCATTACCTTTCCCAGGAGCATTTGGATTTTGAAAGAAGCAATAGAGAAAGAAGGTGATGCTTCTGTGACAGTCAGGGGACCCTTCAGTGAGGACATCAAAGCAGTGCTGTCTGTGGCCGCCTGTCCCTTGTCCTGGCGGTCCAGGCCTTCCCCATGCCAGCACGGCTGCAGTGCCACCCGGAGGGCTGTGGCCCTGGAATCCATCTGACATCACAGAGGACCCCAGAGGTCCCATGTCTTGGCCACAAGGACCGATGACTCAGTGGCTCTGGCAGGACCACATCAATTCACTCAGCTGTCCCCAAAATGGGGGCAGAGGGCTGCTCCCGGGACTCCTGGGGAGAGACTGACCTTTGGAGCTGCTGGCTGGGGCCTCTCCTCTCAACCTAAAACGTGCACCCCCCTCCCCACTAAGAAAGACAACCGGCTAGTCCCGACACCCCTGCCCCTTCCAGCATCACTCACGGGAGTGGAAGACGCAACGCGCCCGCACGGCTGTTCCCTGGTTTCTCACGATGACCCTGGGGGTGGGCCCTGCTCCCGACCCATCTCAGCGAAGGGGACCAAGCCCCAGAGAGAAGTCATGTGCCCAAGGCTGCCCAGGCACGGGCCGCAGGCAGGATTCCAAGCCAGGACGCCAGGCTGCCATCTCCCCACCGCCACACGTGGCACACCCTGTGAGGGGACCCAGTTGATGTGGCTCTCCTGTGATGCTCACACCCCACCCACCCCTCGTGGGTGGGCTCGATGCCCCTCTGTGGGCCACTCCTCGCTGGCCCCATGCCCCTCACACAGCCGTCTCCCTGCCTGCCCGGCGGGCATGGAGGTCTGGGCACGTGCACAGGAAGCCCACTGGGGGACACAGGTGGCATGCTCAGCCCCTGGTGGCTGCAGGGAGCACCAGGACATGGGACAGTGGGGCAGCTTGCTGTGGCAGCCCTGGGAAGACAGGATGGGTGGGGTGGGATAAGGGCAGGAGGGGTCTTTGGGGACTGGGAGAGGATCCTACGGGATTTGCAGATAAGGCGACCACCCTGTGGCCCTAGCCTGCAGGCTGTGGCAGCGAAGTCCCAGCTAGAAGGGCCACCTGGGGACTAGAAGGCATTTGTGCTGAGCCAGGGAGTGGGACCCTTCCATGGAGGGTGACAGGGAGCTGGTGACGGGTCCTGAAGTGAAGAGGGACAGCCAGACCGAGGGTGCTGGGACACGGACATCAGGCGTGTCTGGAGACAGAGGGGCGGGGAGGGGGACAGGAGGGCCCGATGGGAGCCAAAGCTCTGGGTGGGTGGGAGGGGACACAGTTCCTTTCTCTCCGCCCTTTCAGAAACACACCCCGGTGGTACCAGCCCCGAAAGCCAAAGCGAAGGGAGGAAAGAAAGCCAAACTCATCCAGAAACAGGAAAAAGGGCGCCACCAGGTGTCGTTCTCCACCGAGGTAACACAGCCCCACCCCGCCCCACCCACCACTCCGGGCTCTCCGCTCCCGCACACTGGATGGCTACTTTCTGAAAAAATAACAATAATTTAAGGCTCTAAAATCCAACCCTGCTTCACATTAACACTAGATGAAGTTGCACCCAGCCCCATGGAAGATGAGCACCCCGGTGGCAGAGGGTCCTGTCACCCCCTCCCCATGCCACTCAGGGATGCGCGTGGAAAGAGGAGAGCACAGACCTCAGTGCCCCCAGGCTGTGGGGTCCCACACGGCTTCCCTGGACACAGAGTCACAAAAGTGAGGAGCTGCTGACCTGGCACCAGCGTGCCATCCCCACCCTCCCCGCCTGCCCAGCACCCCAGCATGCATCTCTCCTTTGGCCCCCTTGCCACCTGTCAGTGAGCCCTTGACACCACTCCCTCTGGGGGTGGAGGAGGCCACACCTGTCCCCCAGCATGTGACCTCTGTCCTGCTCCCCTCCAAGGAGCCGGGGCAGAGCAGCAGGAGGGACAGGGACGCCGTCACGTACCGAAGGCTCTATGGAATAGAGACCAAGGGAAAGCGCCTGAGCATGGTCCCAAGCAACTACAGCAAGGACGGCCCTGGAAAATCTGGTAAGAGAGGGGCATGGGCCCTGTCAGACTCCAGAATGGCCCTCCATACTCGGCTCCTCCAGGGGGACTGGAAGCCCACACCCTCCTAGGGCGGCTGCATCCAGGGCAGCCCCGACGCCCTGGCTGTGGGGCTCGACTTCCCTGTCTCCCAGCTCACGGAGTGTCCCGAGAGGAGGTGGCTGCCCTGTCTACATGCGTTCCTCTGTAATGGGTCTTTTTTAACTAGTCTTTTTTTAAATCCTCACCTGAGGATATGTGTATTGATCGAAAAGAGAGAGAGGGAGAGAAACATCAATATGAGAGAGAAACATTGATCTCTTGCCTCCTGTATGCGCCTGACCAAGGAGCAAACCCACAACCTTCTGGTGCTCGGCACGACGCTCCAACCATTGGGCCACCCGGCCAGAGCTGTGATGTATCTTTTTTCCTCTGGCTTCTTTGAAGAATTATTTCAGCAACTTTTAAAAAGATTGTATTTATTTGTTTTTAGAGAGAGGAGAAAGGAAAGAGAAAGAGAAGGAGAGAAACATCAGTGTGTGGTTGCCTGTCGTGCGCCCCCAACTGGGGACCTGGCCCGCAACCCAGGCCTGTGTCCTGACCGGGAATTGAACTGGTGACCCTTTGGCTCACAGGCCGGCACTCAGTCCACTGAGCCACACCAGCCAGGGCTCAATTTGATTGGAATGCACATTGATGTCATTTGCTTATGGTTTGTTGTGTCTGGGAGGTTGTTGAGATTCTTGGTTTATAGTTTTCATCAAACTGAGAAAACCTTGGCCATTATTTCTTCAGACAATTCTTCCTGTCCTCCACTGTCTCCTCTCTCTCTCCGGCACCACAACACGCATGTCTGAAGCTCCACAACTCAGTGGGGTTTTTTTCCAGGCTTTTCCTTTTGGTTTTCTTTCTGTATATTTTCCGCTGCTATGTCTTCAAGTTCACTCACCTTTCCTATGCAATGCCTATTCCGATGCTAATCCCATCCCATGTGTTTTTCGCTCCAGACACGGTCGTTTTCATTCTAGAACTTCAGTGTGTGGCCTTGTTAGCATCCTGGGTCTCCCCTTACCATGTCCAAGCCCTGTTACCACATGGAGGACGGTTGCAGTAGCCGCTTCATGTCCGTCCTGTGAGGTTCCCCTCCCGCGCGTGCTGGCCTCAGTGCAGCTTCCGCTTGCCTCCCCTCCCTGGGCATCCTCGCCGTCTGGGCCTGTCCCACCTGTCTGCTGTCCCCAGGCCAGGGAAGCCACGGCGCTCTGTCTCAGTTCCCACCCTGTGCTGCAGCAGGCGGTGGGGGCTCTCGTGGGGTTCACCTCATCTGTTTTGCTTTAGGAAAAACAAAACTGTCGTTTCCTGGAACAGGCCCAGCTGTGTAACGGCTCAAGGTGGAGGGTCAGTCCCTACGCCCCCCAACCCCATCTCGGCGGAAAGCAGAGGTCTCAGCTGGGCTTCTCCAAAACGTAACGCTGACGACGCTATGGCCGGTCACAGTCCCTCTCCAGGTCCCCCCGCCCCGTTCACGCCCTTGGAGGCGGCCTAGACTCCTTCCCCCAGACACCGCCCAGTGTAAAGTGCCCGGACTCTGCTGGTGAAACCTTACAGGCTCACGGGAAGCACAGCTTACTCACAAAGAAAAAGGAATCAGAGCAGCACTGACCTGGAAGTGAGAGGTGCACCATGTTTGAGAGGAAGACCTGTCGCCCCACAACCCTAACCCTGTCCCTGGGCACGCGCAAGTCAGTGTGTGGGTGCAGGAGTGACCCCGCAGGTGGAGGAATATGCAGGAACTCTCTCAGGCAGGTTCCCCTTCAACTACAGAATGTGCTCTGGAAGAGAGCTCAGCCACCAAACTGAGAAATCACTGGTTTAAAATGAAGATCTAGATATGCACTTAAAACCAGTCATAGAGAAAGATTGAAAACAAGAAGGATAGGCAAAGATAAAAAAAAATGCAAACAGGTGAAGTGAAATTAAGGCTAAATGAAAACACACAGACTAGAAGAGGGATATTTTTCAATCTTAAGGAGAAAAAATAGCCTTAAAATCTGCACACACCAAAAAATAAACATTTAGAAATGCCGGGAGACCCTGATAGAAATGCGGTTGTAGTGGGGGCTTTAATATACCTTTTTCAGAACCAAAGCAGTCGCACAGACAATAGGAGAAACCCAAAGAATACTCTAGCAATGCCGTTGGCAAACCCTAACTTTAGATATAAAGAGAACACATTTTTATATGGCCAGAGAATACTTACAAACGTCGCCTGTATATTCATCACAAAGAAAACATCACCCTGCAAAAAAGCAAAGATTTTAGGGCCACTTGAACCAGTAATTAAAAATAACATTAACCAATGTTAAAACCAATTATTAAAAATAATATTAAAATTAGGAGATACCCCTACTTAACAGTTGGAAATGAAGACACACATTCCTAAAATACCCTCTATCAAAGGGAAACAGCTGGTGAAAATAAGCCTGATTTATAGCAAAACCTGTGGGGGGAAGGCGGGACCTACAATCAGATGAAAATGCACAGGAAGATCTGACAGCGGTGGTTCTCGTCTTCACAAAACAAAAGGGACAAAGGAAAAACCAATGCTCTTATTAACTTAGTAAGGCGGAAGAAATAGTATAATAGAGAGAGAATTGACACATTAAATACCAGCTGAGATGAACAAAATACAAGATAAAAAGGGGTTGGAAGGATAAACCCAAAGCCAGCTTCTGGAAAAAAGCCGCGTGACGAGTGACAGGGCTTCGTCGCGAGCCTTGCCGCAAAGAAGGGTGAACACGCACAAGGTCCCACGTGAGGAGGGCGCGTAAGCAGAGGTAAATGCGGTAAATAAATCTTACTAGAACACCACAGGCATCCCTATATGATATATTTGAAAACCTAGAAGAAATGAATAATACGCTCTCCTACTCTAAATGATCAAAATTGATACACTAAGGAGCAGAAAAAGCCAAACAGAGCCATCTCTGAAGTAAAAGCCGAGAGACGGTGACACTCGGCACTAAAACAGACACCGGGACAAACGGCTTCACACCAGCTTCTTTCTAACCCATAAGAGCAAATGATCCCAAAGCTGCTTCAGCCACTGCAGACCCTATAAAATACGGACATTCTTGCATTAATTTAACGAGCCATCGTAATCTTAATATTACACCATTATGCAAAAGTAGGCCAATCTCACCATAATATAGATGCAAAAAACTTTTATTTATAAAAACTTTTAGGAGATATACTCAATGTATGAAAATATATGAAATATATCAATGTTTGAAATGAACAATACACCACAAACAGGTAGGATTTATTATAGTAGGTTACGAGTGGCGAAGTTATCCTTATCAATAATATATCTAATAACAATTTATTACACCAATAAATTAAAGGAAAAACCACATGATCATTGATGATAGAAATTCAACTACAAAATCAAGCAATTATTACTGATAAAAACCTATGTAACCTAGGAATAAAGCTGTTAAATGGTATAAAACATATCCCAAAAGTAGTGGCAAATATCCCACTGAGTGACAGAGTGCTAACATCATTTTCACTAAAATCAGAAACAAAATGAGGCGTGCCCGCTCTCCTTACTGACATTGCGCTGGAGAGTCTATCAAATACATCAAGAGTGCATAATTTTTTTTTTATATTTGTCCTAGAAAAGACAGATTTTTCCCTTTTTTTTTTTAAAGATTTTATTTATTTATTTCAGAGAGAGGGGAAGGGAGGGAGACAGAGAGGGAGAGAAACAGCAATGTATGGTTGCCTCTCACATGGTCCTCACTGGGGACCTGGCCCGCAACCCAGGCATGTGCCCTGTCGGGGAATCGAACCAGAACGCTCTGGTTCCCAGCCCGTGCTCAAAGGAGTGCATAATTTTTATAAATATTAGATATTTTCATTTCTCCTAATATGATTGCATATCTGCGAAACTCGAGAAATTCTAGTCAGAAATTAATAAAAATTGGTATCCTTGTTGGTGTAGTAGAAAAAGTATTTTTAAAAAGCCCAGCCTTTTTTCCATCTTAGTCATACCAGTTGGAAATGGAAATGGGAAGGCAATATTCCATTCTCATCAGCAAAAATCTGTGAAATACTTAGGAGTAAATTTAACAAAAACAAAAATATTAAGGCCTCCAAGCTCTACCCCCAATAGTATCTCATTCAGTACAAATCCCACATCTGGGCAACTTCAGACACTCACCAGTTCATATGTGTCTACCTTTTGCCTTTGTGCATGCTGTTCCTCCTGCCTGCACATGCTGTTCCACCTGCACACACTGTTCCTCCTACAGCACATTCTGTTCCACCTGCACACACTGTTCCACCTGCACACGCTGTTCCACCTGCACACGCTGTTCCTCCTACAGCACATTCTGTTCCACCTGTACATGCTGTTCCATCTGCACATGCTGTTCCTCCTGCCTGCACACACTGTTCCACCTGTACGCGCTGTTCCATCTGCACATGCTGTTCCTCCTGCCTGCACACGCTGTTCCACCTGCATATGCTGTTCCACCTGCACATGCTGTTCCTCCTACAGCACATGTTGTTCCACCTGCACACGCTGTTCCACCTGCACATGCTGTTCCTCCTGCACACGCTGTTCCTCCTACAGCACATTCTGTTCCTCCTACAGCACATGTTGTCCCTCCTGCACACACTGTTCCACCTGCACACGCTGTTCCACCTGCACATGCTGTTCCTCCCACCTGCACACGCTGTTCCTCCTACAGCACATGTTGTTCCACCTGCACACGCTGTTCCTCCCACCTGCACACACTGTTCCTCCTACAGCACATGCTGTTCTACCTGCACACACTGTTCCTACAGCACACGCTGTTCCTCCTACAGCACATGCTGTCCTTCCTGCACACACTGTTCCCACAGCACATGCTGTTCCACCTGCACATGCTGTTCCGCCTGCACACGCTCTTCCTCCTACAGCTCATGCTGTTCCTCCTTTCTGCAGTACTCCTCTCTCCCCCTTTCATCTATGCTCCCTTTAGAAACCCAGCTCAAAGTTTTCCTCTGAGATCTTCCTTCAACCTGTCTAGGATGAAGTTCCCTCTTAGGTGAGCTCCGTCTGGAGAGGGAGAGAAGAAAAACTGAGAGAAGGTGATAGAGGAAAGAAGGGAGAGGAAGGGAGTTGGGGAGTCAGGGAGAAAGGAGGGAGGAAAAGATGTGGATCACACCAATGCTAAGAAGGAGAAGCTGCCACAGCCTTGAAAAGCCCTCACGTCTCAGAGCAGGCGCGCTTGGAAGCCCACACCATCTTCTGGCCTCTCCCCCCCCCACCCCGGGGCCCCCGCCTACCCTGCCTGTCACCTCTCCCAGGATCTGACTCCCACTGACCTCTGTCCGATTGCAGACCTGGATATCAGGGACTCAATTGCCCAAGAGGCCACCCGGCGGTCATTACCCTTCCATCGGCAAAGCCTCGTGGACACCATGTTACAGGACGCTGCCTTTGTGGGACGGAAGTCGACCATCTTGAGAGACTGGATTGGCAAGGTGCCCGACGCCTCCTATGAGCGCAAGCTGAAGGGCCTCATCGACAAGGGCGTCGAGTCCAAAGCAGACATCATACGGATCCTGAAGCCAGAGGAGGTGCTGAGCTGCCGGTGAGCACGCTGGGCTGCTGGGAGGGCGTGCTTCGCTCACTGCTGTCCCTGGTCCAGACCCCTGGGCTGAGCCCAGAGATCCGGAGGGTGGGCTCCAATTCGGAGCCCCAAAGGGGGGCCTCACCTGCCAGTGCACCATGTCCTGAGTGGACACACCTTTAGGTGCTGCCATTTGGGCACGCATGACCGTCCCGATGTTGTGGTTTGTTTCCTAGTGAAAGCTCCCAGTGTCACTCAGAAGGAAAAGATGGCCTGCGTGTGGCCTCAGGAACCCCCCTGAGAGCGTGACACTGTGGCGGACGCTATCGGCAGCCATCCTCCCCAGGGGCCACCCGCTCGCTGTGGGGGCATTCAGACTCCCGAAGGGACCCAGACACAGGGCGGGACCACCCAGTGCGCACCCCTCTTCCCGAGGGGTCTCCGTCCTCGCTCGCTCTCTGTCTCGTCCTTCAGACCCGCTCACTTGCAGCCACACCTAACGACCCCTCAGTCTCCACCCCAAACCCCGAGTGTCCTCCCCAGTGCAGCGTCTTCTCCTGCTGTGGGGACGTGACCGACGAGGCTCGGCGACTGCGGCAGAGATCGGCCGTCCTCAGAGAATCGAAGTGGCGGCCCCCCTGCAGGTCGAAGGCGGCCGCAGGGCTGACCAGCCAGGAGACGGGCGGGCGGCCCCGCGGCCCAGCAGGAGACCAACAGGCAGCTTCTCCCGACTCAGGGGGCTCTCGCCCCGGCCACTCCCGTGGCCGCCCGCCGCCGGCCTTGGGTCTGGCTGTCGGATCGGCAGGGCTCCTAACCGGTCTGGCCCACAAGTGCACAGCCAACCTGGGCTCCACAGTGGGGGGAAGATATTGGACAGGCCCCCTCCTCAAGGGAGGGGAGAGTGTTTGCCAAGGAAACATCCAAGAGCAGGATGAAAGTGCCCGGCACGGGGCCTCAGCGAGTGCTCATGCGTGAGAGCCTCCAGCGCCGGGCCACAGGGGTGGGGGCTGCGGCAGGAGCCGGCAGCGAGAGGTGGCCCTGGGCAGGGCTGGCCGGCAGTCAGAACAGGGCAGCCCTGGGCAGGTCGTGAAGGAGAGACGGGGCCATTCCTAACGGGTTGGCAACCCCCGGCGGATCAACCTGCAGCTCCTCCCTGTCACCTGCGGCAGAGTGACCAGCCAGCCGGTGGCCTGGTGTGGCGGCCTGTGTCCTTGCCCTGAAGCTGGGAGCAAGGTCAAGGCCGATCCATTGCATTCTTCGGGGTCCATCAGTGTTGGAGAGCTTCGGGCCTGTTTCTAATCAGTGGCCTCATTTTTTTCATTGTTTGACGATTGAAAGGACAAGACTGGCCTGCAAACCTGCAGCTGCGCACTCAGCCTTCCTTCCAGCCGTCCTGACGCCGTCCGAGTGCCAGCTGAATGGGCCTCAAGTGGCTGTTCCCTCATTCGCTTACCCGTCCCTCCCTTACGGCATTTCCTGTTTCCCTGCGGCCAATGACCCCCCAGCGCACACTTGTATTTCTCTAGCCTTTCTCCCCACTGACCCTTTTCCGTGAGCTGAGCTGAGGTTACTGAGTCCCTGATAGGAAGCCTCCCGGGGGGGAGGGGCAGGCAAGTGTGGGGCTTGGCCTCTAGGCTGCCACGTGGATTTCCAAAAGAGTTTATTACCAATAAAACTCCCAGCAACTCTGTGGGGTGTCCCACTTCTTAAAATAAGATCCCTGTCAGCCCCAGAAATGTCTGGGGCCAGTCCCTTTGGGAAGCCCCCCCACCCCCGGCGGAAAATCTAAGCTCTTTTCCATCTAGTGCAAAACCGCGGCGTCGCACCCCTCGGCTGACCTCTTTGACCTTGCCTCGCACAGGTACCTGAGGCTGTCCCCGAACAACATCCGGACTCTGGTCAAGCTCTGCAAGGATGCCGGGATGTCAGTGGAAATCCACCCTCACATGGTCGAAGCGGAGATAGACGCCAAAAAGGTGTTCTCCCAGACCTCCACGGTGGCCCTCTGAGCCCCCCGCCTGCGGCCTGCTCAGGCCCACTCTGGCCAGGGCCCTGGGCTGCCAGACGCAGTCCTCTGGCCAGCGCACCTGGCCCCTGACAACGGTGCTTAGAAAACAAGCCGAGGCTGGGTGGACCTGGCTGCTGCGGCATGTGTCCTGGGCACTGGGTCAGAGCCAACCATGGAGACGAGGAGACGGGCCTCTGGGGAGGAAGTCTGGAAGAAGCGGGAGAGGCAGGCCTGGAGTCCCCAGAAACACTCGGGAGGGACAAGGGTCGCGGGGCTGGTCGAGGACGCGTGCACCCCGGGTCTGGCGAGCCTCGCAGCGTGGTTCCGTGGGAGCTGGGAGCCCGTGCTCACACATGGAGCATGGTTGCTCGACTGAACAGGAGCCGCAGGGGGCACGGAGCTTGCCAGCTCGCACAGGCGAGGAGGGCAGGGCAGGGACGGGGCCTGCGGTCTCACCATGGTCCCCGCTCTGCCGCCTCGTGTCCCGGAGGCCCCGGCAAACCCATAGGACATTTCAGACATGGTCCATGTCCTGGAGCAGCTGCCAGTCAGGTTCCAAGCCCAGCTGTCCCGCTTGCTGGCCGTCACCCCACCTCTCTGCACCTTCGTCCCCTCATCCGTGAGCGGGGCTGCTGAGCGGGGTGAAGAACCGCGGGCTTGCAGGGAAGCACAGCACAGACGTGGAGGCTTAACGGCCCCCTGCAGACATGAGCTGTTCCCACAGTCCCTGGGGTGGGCCAGCACCCCTTTCCCAGAAGGGTCCTCAGAACTGGGCGTGTCACTGTGAGTCACACCCTGTTGAAAAGTGGGTGATGGCAAACGCGTATTCCCTGGTGGTTGACCCCAAAGGCAAGTGGTCCCTGAGCCCCCAGGGGCCAGGGTCGCTGATGAGCAGCCGTTGGCTGGCTGGCCAGCTTTCCCTGGGCCTCCAGAAGCCAAACAGCAGGGCTTCCCGTCCACTTCGTAAGCTCCCAGCCCCACCTTGAGGCTCCAAAGTGACCCTCGACCCTTGGAGGTGAGGGGCTCTCTCCACTGAGTCATTGCCTTGGGCATCTGAGGAGAACTGTGGAAGCTTCCAGAATACCCTGCCTCCACCCCTGCCCACCTGGGGCATACTAGAGGAGCAGGCAGGTCAGAGGTGTGCCCAGAGCCTGGCCCCCACATGGTGTTCAGGCAAAGCCACGGCCAGAATCTCCAGACAGCCCTGCAGAGGACTGCGTGATGCCCGGCTCTCCAAGATGTGCCTGTCCCTTGGGGAGGGCCAGGTCTTCAAAAGAGGGGAGGAAGGCCCTGGCCTGGTGGCGCAGTTGGTTAGGGCATCATCCCCGTAGGCCAAGGTTGCAGGGTGGATCCCCGGTCGGGGCACATCCGAGAACGAACCAATGAATGTGTGAATAAGTAGAACAGCAAACTGATGTTTCTTTCTCCCTCAAATCTGATTAAATCTGGGCCCCCTCCAATGACCTCATCTTAACCTGATTATATCTGCAAAGACCCTAGTTGCAAATATAACCAGGTACCAGGGGGTTAGGATTTCATCAACACCTTTGGGGGCACCCAGTTCAACCTGTAACACAGAGACCAAAGGTGAGGAGTTGGAGAACAGACGGGCAGAGCATCACCCTAAGGTCCTGCTGATTTGCACTGCAGCCCACACCCTAACACCCTCCCGGGCCTGGTCCCCCCAGCCGCTGCCCGTGCTGCTCATCCCCGCCCGAGGCAAGTGCTGGAGCTCAGGCCGCAGCCTGGTGGCCGCGCAGGCAGGCTCAGGGGCACACTGCTCCCATACTCAGCCAGGGTCTCTGGGGGCGTGTCCGCCCGCCTCCAAGCCCCGGTTCCCAGACCTGCTCATCCACATGCAACCCCTTTCCACAAACTAGAGCAATTTTAGCCGGAGGTCAGCCCTGTCCCCAGGGGCCTGCTTGGTGCTCCCAGACCCTAAGGGGGGCAGTTGCTGTGGGAAGCCCACTTCTCAGACCCCAGCTCCCGCACAGCTGGGTTGCAGGCTTCCCAAGGGCCAGTGCCGACTGGAAGAGGGAGGGGAGGTGAATGCAGGGCAGAGACCGCCCCCTCCCAGCTGTGAGGGACACCTGGGGGCCCAGAGGGTTCCCAGGTGCGGACCCCACGGGCTCAAGGAGCCTCTGATTCAGCGGGTGAGCCCCAGGGCCCCCAAAGCGGTCTGAGAGGCGTGCCGGGCCGGCCAGCAAGCCGCCAGCACACTGTGCTCCGGTATTTCACACGCCGGGAAACGACCTCGTGGAGGGCCAGCAGCCCTGCGTGTCCTGAAACAGTTTCCCCCGGTGGGGGCCGACCCCTACACACCGGGATGGGCCCTGGTAGTGAGGGGCGGGCCGGGGTGCGGTAGGGAGATAAACCGCGCTGGGCCCACAGCCGTGCGGAAAAAGCGCCGACCCTCTGCCTCCCGCCCAGAGCAAAAGCCGATTCCAAGCGGATGCCGAGCTGTTGGAGGAAACAGCCAGCCCCCGCGGCTGAGAACGGGGGCCATGTATTTGGGGGTCGCTAAGAGTAGGTTGTGAGAATTCTCATCACGAAAGAGTTCATGCTGTTCACCTTAAACGAATGCGATGTATGTCAGTTATATCTCAAAACTAAATTTTAAAGTTAAGGAAAAAAAACAATAGGAACCTCCAAAGTGAGGCAAGTCAGGTTCTCGCCTCTCCGTAGTTGCAGTTCCTTTCCGGAACCACCAGGTGGGGCTCGATCACAGCGGAAGACCTGCATCCGCGCGGGCCACACCGGGGTCGGTGGAGCCCGCCGCCCGGGCAAGGGCACCTCCACCCCAGCGGCTGTGGCCTGAGTCCTGGGTGGGCAGCAAAGCCCAGCGCCCCCACATCGCCGCTGAGGGCCTCGGGGCACGTCCCTTCTCGAAGTTTCCATTCTTCCTCCAAAATGGGCACAAAAAAAATGCAACTTAAAACAACACGGAGTTCCCAGTTATCCCAAATCAGACTGGAAAATAGTGAGCTGGGGAATGCAGGTGTGGCCCACTATGGAAATGCAGGATGCCTGCCGGCAGGCAGCAGGATCCCCACGGCCTTTGCTGGAGAAGTTCCACGCAGACCTCACAGCGACCGCAATCCCACTGCGGGGCGGAGAGATCTTCAAGGGCGCCCAGTGTGGCCCGCGTAGCTGGGCGCTGGAGGCTGCCCCCTGTCGCTACCCCCACGAAGGCAGACGGCCATGCACAGTTGTGCAAAAGGTGTGCGACGTGACACGCTAACCTGCATACAGACTACACACACACGTGCAGACAAGGCACTGATTGCTTCTGAGGACAGCGCGCGAGCGCTGGGACAGCTGGAGCGGGATTCGGGAGGGAGGGAGGGGGAGGACGGAAGGAAGGAAGGAAGGAAATGGGGACGAGAATACCAGTTTTTCCAGGGTCACTGTGAAAAGAAGAACCTAAGGGGAATTTCTACAGTCTTCTCGGGGGCCCCGTGGATTCTTTCCTGCACGTGCCTGCACGTCACTGTTTACCGAGGGCCTCCGCACGCTGGGGCATGTGATAAATACAATGATGAGCGAAGCAGACCAAAAAGAAAAAGCCCTGCTGTCCTGGCGCTCCAGCAGCTCTGAGTCTTAGTCCACCATGTGGGTGTAGAAGAAATGGCACATTTTCCCAGTCAAACGACTACAAAGCCGATTTGGTGCCGCCGTGTCCGGGGCTGGTGGAAAATTCCATGTCAGCCGTGCCGGGACATTACACAGAGCGGTCCCCTGGGGCGTGTGGGAGGCCACACTGGTCACTGTTGGCTCACGCCAGGTCACAGCCCACAGAAGCCACAGGGTCCCCTGAAGATGGGCAGCGCCAGGGAGTCTGCACCGAGCTGGTGAAGGGTTTCTGCAATCCCGACTCCTGAGACGCCACAGCCGGCTCCCTCAGGAAGGGCCCTGCCAACCCGCTTGGCCCATCTCAAGCGCCCCTCCCCCGTCCCCCACCCGCCAGACACACAGATTCCCGCTGGGTCTAGGCCAGCGGGAGCCGCTTTGCCTAAGGCATTGGCCTCCCCCAGGACGCATTAGGCAGGCTTCACTGGTCAGAGCAGGGCCAGGCTGCGGGGAAAACAGGCTCAGGGGGCCCTGAACCCCCAGAGGGGAGCGGCCGTCCAGCCCCAGCTGTGGAAACAACAAAGGGGTGCACACAGAGCCCTTCGCTCCCCTCCCCATCATGGGAGGCGGGTGCGGGAAGACCCACGGGCTATTAAGACGCAGCTGGCGATGCCACCGCTGGATCCCGAATAGTTGTCTCCTGGGCCCACACCGAACATGAGCCCACTAGCTCCAGAATAAACCAACTCTCAAGTCCAAAACACAGTCCCCGTGGCCTTCGAGCTCAGAGGGACAGGCTTTGTCCCAGGTCTGCGGAAGCCTCCAGGCTGGGAGGGTCAAGCCCCCGCTCACTCTGGCGCTGGAGTGGAGAAGGGGCGGGGCCCGCTCCCGGCTCCTGTAGCACACCCAGCGCAGAAGCTGCGGGACCAGGTGTCAACCCAGGTGTTTTGACAAGGAGGCCCAGGCTCTCTCCTTAAATCAGCCACTGGCTCAGGCATTCAGTCAACGTGCAGCAAATATTTACCGAGCTCTTTCCGTGTGACAAAGACCGCCGAGCACCAGGGAGGCTGTGATGAGCGAGCGCTGACACGGCCCCGCCGCGCGGAGCTCACAGGTTAATTGGGGAAGCAGGCCTTAAATCAGTTTAAAACTACATAATTACTCAGAGCGATGAGCGCTGTGAAGCGAAGAGTGGGGTGTCGCCGTAGACAACGGTTGGGGGAGGGCCGACCTTCCTCCATCCGAGGAGGCGCTTTTAAGGCCTGTCTGGACACAGCAGAAAGGACGGTGGGATTGATCGGCACCGTCCGCCGCCGCGGCCGCTGGATCAGAGAGGGCAGCGCGCCCAGGTCGTCGGCGCGCCGTGCCCCCGTTCACGGGAGGCCCGTGCCTCTTGCTGGGCCCTCTCTGTGGCCCCATGCCACCTGCTGGTGCCTACAAGGCAGGACCCATGCCCCCAGGAGGCCGACGCTCCTTTTGGGAGAGCAGGCTGGCTCGACTATGGAGGATGGGCCCAGTGCACACAGGATCAGCGCTGAGGACCCACAGAAGCAGCTCCATGAGGGTGGGCTTGCCGGGAAGGCTGCTGGGAGTCAGGCCTGCCAGGACAAGTGGTCTGTGGACAGCAGAGAAGAGACGGGCTGGAGAAGGGGAGCTTCCACGGAGGAGGGAAGGAGAGCGCGGGCTGGGGGAGGAGACGGGCATGGTGGGGGTGGCGGTCCAGGTAGGGACCCGACCCGGGAAGGAGCAGGAAAGTAGAGCCAGCTCATGCTGACCTTGGTTGCTAGACTGGGAGTCCGCACTTGGGCCTGCGGACCACGGGAAGCCGCTGTGACCTTTCCGGGCAAAAGGCCCGGAGCTGGTTGTCCGGAGCTTTGGGGTGACGGGCAGAAGCCACACCCACACCTCCTGGAAGCCGGACTTTCCGGACAAGGAAGGAGGCCCAGGGAGCCCGCGGCGGGCGCTCCTCCAGACAGGCCTTCCAGGACGCTCCCCTTCAAAGGGCCTGTCGTCTTATTAGCTCCCCAAACAGCGCGGGGTCCCAGATCAAGCCTTCAGGTGGAAACACAATGACCACAAAGTGCTTTTTGTGTCTTGGTTTTCTGGTCTCCCCGTCCCCCGCTCCCTCCAACATCTCGCCTCCATTATCGGCCAGACAAAGCGCATCCCAAGATGCCCGCGTCCCCGTCCCCCGCTCACATCCGTCCCCTCTCGCCTGCACGTCCACCCGTCTGCGTCTCCACGAAATCTTTCATCCCGCCGCCGCGGCCCAGATTCAAAGCAAGGAGGTTCGCCTCGTCAAAGAAGCCTTGATCTGAATGCCTTCCCCCCACTTTCTCCTTAAATGAGTTGTTAACAGGAACCCAAGTGTCTGTTGAACCTAAAATACTTTTTTCCACCCCCAAAAAATAAAAAAATACCATTTCAAGGTACCTTACGGCGCGCACTTGAAGAAGCGAGGGCTCAGCGTGTCCCCGGCAGCTTCCTCCTTGAAGCTGCGGTCCTCGGGGCGGTGGGAGGCATCCAATCAGACAGGCCGCCGCTGAGGGCCGGGGAGGAGGGCTGCCCGGCTTTCTTTCCCCATGAAACGGGAGCGGGAGGACGGGCGAGTGTGCGAGCGCGGGCGCCTCTGTGTGCGTGTGCGTGTGCGTGTGCGTGTGTGTGTGTGTGTGTGTGTCTGAGTGCGCACGGCCAGGATAATGAGTCGTGCGAATTCACAGAGTTCCATTTCGGCCATCACAGGCGGCTCCTTTTTCTCTTGAAGGCCACTTTGAAAAAAAAAAAATCCCGTTTTCATAAGTCATTTACTTCCCCTAGGAGGGCAGGCCTTCTAAAAATATTCCCCATTTCTTACACCTCAGAAGCAAATTATTTATGTTAAAGCTGCTTCGTTATCCTGGCCCCACAGGGCCGGCTTGGAAATGGGGGTGACTTCCAGAAGGCGCCATCGGCCGCCGCAAAGTCCTCGGAGGGGCCGTTCCCAGCGAGGCGAGGCGCAGCTTTCCTCGGGACCCGCGGGGCCTGGAGAGCGTTTGTGGGTTCAGAAGTCCGGTCCATTTTTCACAAATACTTGCAAACCGGGCCTGGTGTTGGGCACTGGGGAGGCCGCAGGGGGCGGACGGTCAGCCCGCACAGAGCTTGCGTCCCTGTGGCGGGAGAGGACACTTGCTAAGTGCAGGCATGAGCGAGGGACTCGAGACCTCGAGGATGCGGGGAGGGAGAGCACCTTCAGAGGCTGTGCTTGACGTGTGCAGGGCGGCGGTCAGGGTCCTAGGAAGGGCCATCCAGACACAAGGAGGGAGCCCAGCAAAGCTCCCAGAGGTGTATGCAGGAACAGGAATGGCCGGGGCGAAGGTCTACGGGGGGAACGAGCTGGGTGGGGTAGGAAGACAGAGACCTCATGGTGTGGCCTGGGCAGAGGCAGCTGGCAAGCTGGCGGGGGCCTCTCCCCCCCAGCCCTCGGGGCCTGGAGGCCTTGGACAAGATGAGGGATGTTGTTTACCCTTCCATGCCAACATCCCCAGTGAATTGACAGAGAACCCACACCCACAAGACAAGGGGCCCCAGGAAGAATGGGACCCGAGAAAGCTGACAGAGAGGGGCCAGAAAGTCCCCAGCCCACCCGGTGCTTCGTCACGACTCTCTCTCCCCCCGAAAAAAGAGGGTCGGGAGTCACCCCGAGGACTCCGTGGAAGAGTGGGACTGGGGAGGGACATGTCTACGTTGAGGTGCAACCTGAACTGGGCCCCCGAGGGGCGTTTGCCACTCAGCTTGAATCGGCCACGGTGCTGGCAGTGTGGGGGGGGGGCTGCCCCCCACCAGGAGAAGCCCCGGTCTCAGTCTCCACGTGATAGGTCGGTCCTGCAGGCAGATGCGAGGGCTGCCATGGCCTCGCCCACCGGTGCGCCTCCGAAAGGGGCATTTCCCCAGCAGCTAGTGGGAGGCTGGAGTGGGGAGCTGGCTTCTAGGGTCTTCCTGGGTCGGCGCACCCAGGCCCAGGCAGGGGGCGGGGGGGCACGGAGCAAAAGGGCAGGGGAGGTGCAGCTCCAGAGCCGTGGGCCCAGGAGGAAAGGCCTTCTGTGAGCAGCCTCGCTCCCCACGAGCCCCAGGTTAAGCTTCGTTTGTGGGCCTAATTGGAGACTTAATTGTGGGGGGCCGTTGTGTGCCATGAAGGAGCTGGGGTAGGTCACCCAGATACCCGGCCTCCTCTGGGGTCTCCTGGGTGGCAGGACAGGTTGGGAGCAAATATCCCCCCTCCCCACCCGCCGGCCTTCGTGGGGACCCCCAGTGTGGGATGGCAGACCACGAGGAGGGAGGCCCTGCTTTAGACTGGAGGTGGGGACCCCAGGTAGAGAGGAGAGGAGTGGGGGGAGCCAGTGACAGGCGGTGGGGGGGTGGCGAGTGCGCCGAGGCCCTGGCGAGGGTCCTGACGGGCTGAGGGGTGACGCCGTGGGAACCTCACTCCACCAGCCCCACAGACAAGGACGTGAGCACCTTTCAACTCAGGTGTGTCGGCGTGTGCGGCACCTTTATAGCTCCCCGGGGCAGCCACACACCGACAAAGGCCGAACAGGGAGACCAAGCGGGAGGTTCTCGGGAGAGAGGCCCTGGTGGTGGCGGGGAGGTGGCGTGTGATGAGGGTGTTTCAGTGCCAGAATCCTTAGCTGCTCCTCTGCCGGTTCCCCCTAACTCTCCACGAGATGCCGGAGACTGCGGCTGGACAGACAGGCAGAGAGCAGGATCTAAGGGGCAGACGGGGCTGAACCTCCACTCCCAAGGGGCAGCCTGGAGGAGGTGACAGAGAGGAGGAGACCGGAACTACTTCCCCAGACCCCATATTTTCGGAAGCACAAGCCCTGGACTGTTCATGGGGCTCAGACCCATGTGTCCAAGGCAAGGGGAGTGTCCCCAGGAGTCAGCCCTGGCTGGGGGTGATGGGGGGGACAGCAAAGGTCAAGGCCCTTCCAGTCCTGTGTCCCAGGGTCCCCCTGAGTGCGTGGGTCAAAGGGCCCCGGGCACAGAGCAGTGGAGGTGACAGCCACTCCCACTCTGTGATCGCGCCTGCCCCCTCCCCACCAGTGGGGACAGCCCTGCGGAGAGAAGGAACCCAGGCTCGTGGGCTCACTGAGCCCCTGGACGCTGAGCCTTTCAGGACCATCCTGGCAGCAGCGGTTCTTCCGGGACCCTGGGGTGGAGGCCCACTCCTCACGCCTCGTTCCCAGGGACACTGGTGGCCACACAGAGAGGCCGGGCAGGCTGCAGCTCCTCACGGCACCCTCGGCCCCATTTTATAGATGCCGGGCAGGCCAGAGAGTCCGTGTGTTTTTTCCGAAAACAAAAAGACACATCTTTCATGTTCACCAATGACTTTATTGTTTTGGATGCTCCGAGTGTGTCGGCTGTCTCCTGAGTGGTATAACGTTGATTGTTCTCAATCAGTGTCTTGATTTGATTGCTGTCAACGTCAGCTGGTCTGCCCGACCACGGAGAACTCTCCAGCACGAAACTGCGCAAACCACTCGTGACACGTTCGATCCGTCCCAGCACCTTCCCCACACACTGCCCAATTTTTTTTTTTTTGCATTTCATTCATGCTTTTACCTTTCTTGAAATAGTAATGCATAATATACTGAAAATGTTGTGTATTTTCTTCCACCTTCAATATTAAAATGGCTACACAAAAATTCACCAATTTTGATGTTTTCTTTAACTGCACACTGATGAGGCAGCTGTCACGACACACTCCGACAAAGGTGTTCCGAATGAAGTTAAAGACCACTCAGCACGGCTAGAAGCATCTCACAGAAAAAAAGCAAACGAACTTCGTGGCCGACCGGACACACGGACCAGGGTCGGACAGGGCGTGAGCTGCCGGCAGCCACTCACTGTCACGTGTTAAGCTCCCGGCCTCATTGCTCCACAGCAAAGGGACGGACGGCGTCCGGGGCCCAGCGGCATGTACAGAACACCCAGGCCAGCCACCCTTTGCACCGAGACTCCGACTAGCGTGTCCGTGAAGTCCCCCAGGAGCCGGGCCCGCATTCAGAGGGTCTCCACCTGAGATGCCCTTGGGGGGGAGGGGGCGGCCACACCACAGATCCCCCACTGTGGGCCCAGCTTCCACTCTCTCCCCAACCCCACCCCCAGGCAGGCAGGGGCCTTGGCCGGGCACCAGGGTCTAACAGGTTCGTTGTGGGGGTAGGATGCCTCTGCCCGCCCCCCCCCCCCCAGCGGACCCTGTTAAAGCAGTCTCGAAATGACAGGGGTCATGAAAGGCAGCTTGCAGGTGTCTGAATGAGGATCCCACTGGGCAGGACGGTGGGGGGCTGTTTTGTTTACGGAAGGCAAGCTCCTGTGTGCTCACTCTCCCATGGCAGGTCAGGGGGCAGGCAGAGCGTGGCCCCCGAGGCCCAGGAAGCAGCAGGCAGGGGCGGGCCGGGTGAGTGCAGCCCACTGACTTGCTCTGTTGTCCTCAAAGCTCCGTCGATGTCCCCTGGAGTGAGACTCGGGGGTGGGGGGTGGCCCACACTTCTCAGCACACCAACTTCCGGTGGCCCCCGAGGGCCCCCACAAATGCGTTTTCACACGTCCAAGGGGCGGGTATGTTGTAGCCCCTCGGGGTCCTTTGCTTGCCAGTGACAAAACCATAGCAGTGTGCCTAAGCTAACGGGGGGCACGAGTTAGCTTCTCTGGCCTGGCAGGCCCGCAGCCGGTTTGCCCTCCAAAGCAGCTCGATCCAGGCACTCGCTGGGGTCCTTGGACCTATTGGCTGTCTTTGCGCCCCTCCGCTTCCTTCCCCTGTGGGCCTGGTTCGGGGACAGGTTCTCCTCACAGGCGGGCAAGAGCCATAGCTGCTCCAAACGTCCCCCTCCCTGCTTCAAGCCTCGAAGGAGGAAGATGAACTGCCGCCTCTGGGTCACTCGAGCAGCCACACCACTTGGGTGGCTCTGAGAGACCGGGTCCTGCCTCTCTGGCTTCCCTGACCCCAGGCGAGCCCACGGGGCTCCCTCTGCCTGTCTGACCACACAGTCCAGATGCCAGCCTCCCCAGGATGCCCAACTCGAGGGGCAGGGGCAGGGGCAGGCAGAGCCCAGGACTGCAGGCCCCGGCCCCCTATCCGCCACCCCACCTGACCTGGTGCCTCTGGCAAGCCCTGGGGTGGGTGGTGGCCATGGTCACCAGCCACTTTTCTGCTCTTCATGGACCACCACACCGCTGCCCTCAGTGATGGCCTTCCAGGCTTCACACAGCCCAGGCTCCAGGGCTCCTCCTCACCTGCCCCCGCTCTCCTGCTATCGATCACTTCGGAGCTGATGTCCCGGAGTGCGTGCGGTGTGCCGGGCTCTGGGCCAAGTGCGTTTTCTGTCCCATCCCCTCCCTCGCTCACTCACCACTGAGCTCAATAATCACATTTAACGAGCGTGGCAACTCTCGAACCCGACCCCCCGAAGAGAGAGAATATCGTTACCCCAGTGTCCCCCTTCCTAACTGTAGCAGCTCCCAACACCGGGCCCTGCTTGCGTCACCAGCTCCCGCTTTTTTCTTAAGCTGGAACATTTTAAAGCCAACCCGGGCTTGCCATTTCACCCGTCAGTACTTTAGCGCATATCAACAGCTTAGGTATCTGTTGTTTTTTTCTCACTGACCCAAAGGAACAGTAATTTCTTACTGTTGTGCAACGCCCAGTTCTCATTCGATTCCTCTCAGTCCTCTCCGAAATGCCTGTTCACAGTCGGCTCCCGTTTCCGGGCACCAGCGACATGCAAGGCGGACTGACGGGCACTGGAAGGGCCGCAAACAGGAGACGGGGCCGATGCCCTCGTGGGAGCACGTCGCAGCCGGGGACCCCGGCACAGGCCAGCGAGCCGGCAGTGCTGACGGCGGCCGGGAGGGGAGGGAAGAGGGCGCCGTTCCAGGGCGGTCTGTCCAGGAGGCTTCTCTGAGGCCACGGTGAGCAGCGCCGCGCCACACCGCTCGGGGCATTTCATTACTTGCGCGACAGGCTTGTTGGCTTCCTTTGCAATGCTGCACCTTGTATTTGGTGCAGTCCAGGTGAAGACACCGGGCCTCCGTCAGGTGACCACAGGGCCTGACGCCACACTGGGGGGCAGAAAGGAAGGGGGAGGCAGGAGGGCGCCAGCCTGGTGCTCCTCCGAGCTGCGGGGTGAGCTTGTCCTGCGACTTGGCCCTTCTCTGTCTGCCCCTCCGTTACAAGTAGCCCGGACTTCTGTGCTGTTCGCTGACCCGCATCCTTTTAGGAAAGTGATGGCAATTTTTTTTTAATTTTGTTGAACCAAACCTGTAAAGAAGAAAAGGCATTTGTAACCTGATTTCACTCAGAAAGAACTGACCGTCAGAATGTAAGCAGAGACTTGGGAAGGGCCCCTCGGCTTCAGGTTCCTGCCGCTCCGCCCGCCTGCGGGGCGGGGTCTCCAGCCCCCGTGCCAGGTCCCATCGAAGGAGCACCCAGCCTTCTGCGGCCAGGGCCTCCCCCAGGGTCGTGCACCCCACATTCTCACCAAAACGCCTGCGGTGGGAAGAGCCAGCCACTCTCCCCGTCCCCACGCCCACCCCCAAATCAACCCTCCTGCCTCCCCCTGAAGATGGAGCTGAGAGCTGACCCCTGGCCTGTTTCTAAGTCATTTTCCACCCCTTGATCCTGAAGGTCATTGAGGACATCTGGCGTTAAATTGCCTGCGGTTCTGGGAGCTGCCCCACCGAGGCAGGCAAGACACCCGATCCCAGAGGGGCAGAGGGGCTGCTCGGGGTGGGGGGGACACGCCACCTCCCCCAGCGGGTTGACAGTCCCTCCTCTCCGGGCCACGCCGACACCATCTCCCACGTTACCGAGATAATGCTGTGTTAAGAGAGACTTTGTATTTGGTGTATTTAATGAGCAAGCAACTCCCCAAAGACCTTTCAATAAAGCCAGTAAATTTCACAGGAGAAACGCGTCCGTGGGCTTTGCGGCTCTGGCGACGAGGGCTGCCTCGTTCTGCATCGACGGAGCCCGGCTCACAGGAGGCGGAGCACGCCTGGCATCGACCCTCCAGAACCGGGCTGAAAGGCGAGGGCAGTTATGCGGCTGACACCGGCCCCCTCCCCCGCCGCTGCCCCAGCAAACGGCTGAGATGATGATTTGAATGTCAAAGCAATGAAGTGGATGAGACGTGGGCCAAGCCGGAGGCCGCCTGCTCGCCACCGGCAGAGCATCCTGCTCTGAAGGGCCTCTCCACGTGAGGCTGTGCGTAAAGCCGGGCCGGTGCCCAATCAGGGGCTAACTAGGCAAAGGCCTGCTGCACCCCGAACCGGGGCCTCGAGCGAAATTGACTTCCGGAACGCAATAATGTCGGGTTGGAAGAGAAGAGAGAGAAGATGAAAATATTCCCATCCTCCGCCTCTTCCACGAGAGTCCCTGCCGCCCCGGGCCCCTGCAGCGAGGCCTGGAGAGAAGGTAAACAGGGGGCTGGAGAGGCGGGCGGACCGGGGCTCTGCACGGGGGAAGCTCTCGTGGTGCATGTGTGTGAGTGTGTGTGTGATTAAGAAACACTGCTTTTTAGAGCAGTTTTAGGTTCCCAGCAAAACTGAGCAGAAAGTGCAGCGCGCTCCCGTACTGCGTCCGTCCCCCGCCTCCACCCCCCACACCCTGGTCCATCGTTACAGTCGTGACCCCACCTCCACCCGCTGCCTCCACCCAGAGCCCGCAGTCTGGCGGGGTGTTCACACGGAATTCCCTCACTGGTTCTTTTTTCTTTTTATTTAATTTTATTGTTATTGAATGGACTGGGGGACACTGGTTAATGGAATTACCCAGGTTTGAGGTGCACGCTGTCCCGTGTGATCACCACCTCAAGTCTCCCTCGGTCACCGCTCATCCCCCCTTTGCCCTCCTCCCCCACCTCCACCCACCCCCCTTCTCTGAGCAAACACCAAGGGCCCACTCTGCGCAGAGCCCCAGTTCAGGGGCTAAAGAAACACACACTGACAGGATACAGTCCCTGTTCCAAAGCATTTCCCATTCCAGACCTCCCAGGAGGAAACCCTCACGGACTTGGGCCTCCGACACAAACCTGTAGATACTCTGCCCGTCCCTAGAAGTGTTCCGTGGAACGCATCACTTCACAATGTCTGCATAAAAACACCCCAGAACTTAGCGTCTTAGAACAACCGGTGATTCAGCTCTTGACTCCATCAGCTGGCACTCTGGGCTGGACACGGCCGGGCTCCCTCGTGCGTGAGACTTGCTGAGGTCTCACGGTGACTCGGCGTGAACTTGAACGCAGCCCTGCGTCTGGGCTCTGGCCTCCACACTTGGCCTCCTGGCCTGTAGCCCTTCGAGGGCATGCGCCCTCTGAGCAAGAGACCCCGGGCCCCTGGGACTGTACAGAGACCGACCTGCCGGCCCCTGGAGCAGCCACTTCCTCTCCGGGGCTGCGGGCCTGGGCTCTCGTCCCCTCGCTTTTCCGCAGGGCCCCTTCCATCTCGCCCCTCCTGTCTCAGCTCGCCCATGGTTCTCAGGCCTTTCGTGCACCCCCCGCAGCAAAGGGGCCCCCAGCGCCCCCAGGACATCGTGCTACTTATTATTTCCTCCAAAGCTTATCATATCGCAGAGGTCACGGCTTTTATTTATGTGTTTGTTTATTTATTTAGATCCTCGCCTGAGGATGTGTTGATTGAATTTAGAGAGAAAGGGAGAGAGGGGGAAACATCAGTGTGAGAGGGAAACATTGATGGGGATCGAACCCACAACCTTTGGTGTACAGGTGATGCTCCAGCCAACTGAGCCTCCTGGCCAGGGCCATGGCTATTTATTTTTTTAAAAAATCTGTGTTCTTGGTGACTGTCTCTCGTTCTTCCCCAGATTCATCCCAACATCCAGCACAGAGTCAGAGCTCCAGAAAGACCACGATGAGGAAGAAACGCACGTGGAGTGAGGTGTGGGCTGGCCCACAGACGATGACAGAGGTGAGCGGCGCATCCCGGGGCGGGGAGGGCGGCCGAGCAAAGGTGTGTTTGTCCACAAAGCAGCGGCACCGAGGACCCCAGACATTCTGGGCCCTGGGCTCCAGGGCCGTGGGGGCAGGGAAGGCGGGCATGTAGCCGGGCTGGAATTTGGGGCTGGAATGCCAGGCTAAGGACTTGGGCGTTTCCAGCAGGCGACGGAAGATGCCTGAGCACTTCTCCCGGCCAAGGAGATGCAGGGGCCCGGGCCAGGTTTCCGCCGGCAGGACCTGGGTGCAGAGAAAGCATCGGCTGCGGAAAGGGAGCCTCCCAGGGTCTGAAACCGGCCAGACGCATTTTCTAAAACTCAGAGCAGCCCGGGGTCTTTGTTTCCTGTTTTGCTCCGCGCCCGCTCCAGGGCCATGGAGAGCAGACCGCATTTCCAAACACATCACGAGAATCTGCAGTGGAACTTGGAAGAATCACCCCAGGCTTCTTGGTCTAATTCTCAAGGTCAACTGATATCATTAGAATAACATGAACTCAATTTGAGTTACAGCAGGGAAATCATGCTAGGAAATATGGGTCACTCCTCACCGAGTAATGAAGCTGTTACCTCGCGCGATCGCAAGCGCGCTCAGAAACCCATCCGCCGCTTCTGCCCCACGGCCGGGCGGGCTGGTGACGCGGGAGTGGCCCACAAACTCCGCAGCCCGCTGGCTCGGAGAGGGAGCCGAGTCAGTGAGCAGGGACCCGCTTGGTACCTGCAGCCTCAGAGCCGGCCAGAAGGGCGGGGCTGTCCGGGAACAAAGGGCAAACTTGAGAAGCTTTCTCCGTGAGTTTTTTTGAGATTTTCTTTAAAAGCTACAATGGGAACCAGGTGGAGGGAAGAGCTCTGAGACCATAGAACAGGGGGAACCTGGTGCTCAGTCTGCTGAGAAGGGGAGACAGGGACGGCGCTCACCCCGCGGTCACCCGCGTGGTCACCCGTGCAAAGAGGAGGCGTCAGGTTACGACACCAGTGAGTGACTGAGGGGTGTGGGTCAGGGCCACCGCGACGGAGTGGCGAGACCAGGGCTGGCTGCCACCAAAAGCTGGCGGCAGGAACATGGCCCAGCAAGATCTCCTAAATGTTTCAGCGAAAACCAGAAATCCAGAATTTTGTGTGAAAACTCCTTCTTTTAGACAATTAATTAAGCATCAACCAAGCCTCTGCTGTGACTGGCCGGCGTCTCCTTCTGCCCCCTCCTGCCTTCCCCACCCCTGCAGGCTCGGCTCCCACTTGCTGCCTCCCAGAACCCTAGCTGTGATGCCCTCCTGCACCCTGATCTCCTCGTCTGTCCCACGGAGACAACCGTGTGCCTCGCCGTGCCCTACACGGATGTAACCAGAGGAGGCGGCGCAGGCAGAGCCAGGCCTGCACCCCGCACGTGGCCGGTGCTCTGTGTTTGCTGTGCTCCGTGTGCTGAGCGCACAGGGGAAGGCAGCACACGTGTGCCGTTGTTACCAGCCACGGGGGATCGTTTCCCTAAACCGGAGCTTCTGTGGACGCACTGGGCCCACTGACCCTCTGTCGTGGGGGCAGTGCCTGGCTCCGTGTGCCAGAGGATGCGCAGCAGCCTCTACCCACTAGGTGCCAGTAGCAACCCCCAGTTGCTACTAGAATCACCCCCGCGGATGATTCTAGACCTTCCTCAGCATCCCCTGAGAGGCCAGAGTGCTCCCGGGCGCCCTAACCCATTCAAATTCCTGCAGCCACCGTTGGGGAAGACCCCGGCCTGGACCCTCCTCCACAGGGACCCAGGGCTCTGAGCCAGGGACAGGGGTCAGTATGGGGCCAGGGGAGGTCCCCCACAGGGGCCGGGACGCAGCTTCAGGTCCCAGTGGCTCCCCTTCTCCCAGCCTCGGTGCCCTCTTAGGAAAAACAGAAACACTGACTCCATTCTTACCAACTCCTGCAGCGGGGGCGGGGCAAGGGGGGCGGCTGAAACCGTCTGAGGTGGTGGCCCTGAAAGTGTCCTGACAAAGTCTGTGCTCAAGTACAATAGACATGACTCCCACCGACGACCGTCTTATCCAAGTTCAGCTCGGAGGGCTCAGCCCGAGAAGGACAGAAAGACAGGAGGACAGACAGAAGGGCCTGTGGACCCTGCCACTCCTCCCGTGTCCCCACTGCCCCAGGGAAAGGGAAGCCACAGCTACAACGCTGCAGAAGCAAAGTAAGTTCACTCTGAGCTCCCGGCAGAGCCTACAGATTTGTAGGATTTTCAAGGTAAATTTTACTTGGTAAAATTTTACAGGAGATTTTTGCCTCATCTGGTGAGCTTTCTGACCTTGAGTAGAACGTGACTAGGCTACTTTTTTCCTGCAAAAGAGAGAATAAAAAGCGTGTCCATGAACGCTGGGCCGACTTGGCGAGCCCAGTCCACCAGCAGTGGGCAGCAGAAACAGAGAGAAACCTTCGCTTCTGGGAACACCTGCGGGAGGCCGAGGCCCCGGCTCCCTTCCCTCCCTGGAACCGAAGGGACACAGAGGCCCGACGTAGCCCCAGGCCCAAGGGAGAGGCTGGGAGCCGCCAGCGGCTCCATCCAAAGCCACCAAGCAGCTGACACAGGCAGCCCGTCGACACGCCTGCCATTGGTGTCCTACATCACCAGGGGCGGGAGGCTGGCAGGGGTTCGCGGGGCGTGCTCCCCGAGACCTCCCAGGATGGGCAGGATGAAGGGGAGTGCCCAGGGGTTCCAGGCAAATGGCTTCCTTCCCACCCCCACTCCAGCTTTTCCGTCCCATCCCCGGAAGCTGTGGGGTCTGTGGGTTTCCCAGGGGCCATCCACCCTGCTTGAGAGACAAAAAGAAAAAAAAGAAAAAAAAAAAGAATATTAATTCTAAAACTGAGAAGAAAATGGTAAAATCAAAATGAGTAATAATTTCAAAAGTAAAATTCTAAAACCCTTTTAACATTTTCAAGCAAAATAATAACAATAAATACGTTCAACGTCCGCTGAGTAGATGTTAATGTATTGATGTAGTTAATGAAAGAGGGACCTCACGGAGCTCTTAGGGCGGCACCCTGGACACGGTCCTGTCTCCCCCTGGGGTACAGACCCTCCTGTCTTGCTGTGTCTAAGAGGGACGTGGGGGCCGAAAGCCGCCGCGCCACCATAGCACCGTCCCCGTGAATCTGCCGGACGGGCTCAGCGACCCTTGGGAGAGACGCTGCCAGAGCCAGCATCTGCGGCCCTGGAGAGCATTCACCCAGATTGTGATTTCGAGGAGCATCCTGTGCCTCCCGCGCTGCCCCCCAAGTCATGGGAGCCTGTGGAACATTTGAATTTTATTTTTTTTAATTCTCACCGAGGACATTTTTTTTCATTGCTTTGAGAGAGGGAGAGAGGAAGACTGATGTAGCAGAAACATGGATTGGTTTCGTCTCGCAGGCTCCCCGACCCGGGATCGAACCCACAATCTAGGCGTGTGCCCTGATGGGGAATCGAACCTGCAGCCTTTCGGTGTGTGGGACAACGCTCCCACCAACCGAGCCACCTGGCCAGGGCAGAAACCATTTGCTCCTCGCTCAGCAAGTGTCGCGGAAGGTTCTAGGCTGGGGTCAGGAGCGGGGGTTCAGGACCAAGCCTCTGACTTTCTTGTAGGCGAAGGAAATGCAATACTTCCAGAACAACTGTCACTACCAAAAGTAGAGAGAAACAGGACTGAGGGGACCATTTTTTAAGAAGAAGTTAAAAAAAAAAAAAAACAGGAAAATACACATTTCGTTGAGAAAAAGACCCAGTTCTTTGTGAAAGAGGAAACTCCTCGCTGATTTAGACGCAAATGAAGTGAGCCTGCCCTTCGCCTCTCACCTCCTCCCTTCCCTTGTCCCCTTACCCGCAGACCCAGCACCTGACTCGGGCCCCAACCGGGAGTGTCCCGGCCCTGGCGCTGCCGTGCTCCGCGGCCCTGGTGTCTGTCCCCCAGCAGGCCCCACGTGGCCAGTGGAGGGCGAACGCTGGGAACCGAGGCCAGCCCTGCCCAGCGCCTGCTGGTTGGCCGAGTTTTCTCCACGGGGGGCAGGGTGGGGCTTATTTCGCAATTTAACAAAGAACAAAGGAAGTGGCCTGGGCTTGGTGGGGTGGGACCAGAATTCCTGCCTTGTCCTCGTTCTGTGGACTCTCAGTCTGGGGTCTGGGACAGCTGTTGATGTCCTCGGTCACCTCACGGCAGTCTCTTTTTTGACCAGGTCCCCTCAGTGGCGGGTCTGCTGGTGACCAGTCCAGGCCCCCTTCACTCATTCAAGGGGCCCGTGGGAAGACCCACCACCAGGGGATTCTGCTCCTGCAGGTCTCGGAGCACAGCCCCTGTTGGTCCTTTGTCACGCCATCTTCAGCGTGGGAACTGTGTCCCGGTGGCCTCTGTGGGGACGGGCGGGCCCCCGCTAATGAGAGCAGGAAGGCTTGGGAAGCCCGGGAGGTGTCGATACGGCAGATCGGGCTCCGAATTACCCACAGTAAACAAAGCAAATTATATTTACTTCCACGGGAGCCTGAGCTTTTGACAGCAAAGAGAGACTTATGGTAGAGTTGTTGCTGCATTTATATTTAATACATTTAAGAGAGAGATGAAATAGACTTTAGCGAGGCCGGTGAAATATTTATGAAAGCACACCGAAGCCGTGTACGGGAGAGGGAGGGAAATAAAAGCGCTCACACCTGGGGTCGAGTGCAGCAAGCCAGCCTTTAACCTGGCAGCTCCCGGGCCCTGTGGGCCAGAAGCTGCCAAGGGCCACAGATGCAGCCCACCTGAGCTAGCCAGGGCGCAGGGGGAGGCGTGGGGAGGGGCGGTGGGGCGGGGCGGCCCTGCCGGCGCAAGGCACAGCCAACTCCACGTGGTCCAGGGCACCTGCCACACCTGCCGGCGGCTCAGGTGCACCCACCGCCTTGCAGGGCCAGCCAGAATGGGCTCCCGGCCCTGGCGCCGGTCCAGCCAAGCCTACGGCTGGGCAGGAGCCGGTCTGTCTTCGAGCCGCCGTCCGAGCGAGGTCCAGTCTTGGGATTATCGGAAGGAAGGGAAACGGGTTCGGTTCATTAGCCTGCAGATTCACGGTGCTTTGGAGATGCGCGTGGGACACACACAGTCCTGGTGGGGAAAAGAAAACAACAGATGAACAATCATGCAAACCCCGCCCCCATAATCTCAGCTGCCACTGGCATTTCCAGACGGGCTGCCCAACACTTCCCGGGGGGCGAGGTTGAGGCCGGGGCGGTCATTCCAACGCGAGTTCTACTCAGTACTGCCAGGGAGCGGGACAGAGCATGCTGACCCCTGCCTGTCTCTCCCTCACCCTCCCCTAGGGCTGTTCCCTGGGCCTACAGCTGCCTGCATTTCCTGTGCGGATCCCAGTCTAAATTCACCGTGTCCAGCCCTGTCTCCCCAGACTCCCGTTCTGGGCGGCCCCCCACCCCTCTGGCCCCGGGTCTGCCTCTGCTGAGCCCCCTGGAGTGTTTGCTGTCGCCACAGCGGGGCTCCTTCTGAGGCCCCCTTGTCAGCAGACGGTGTTGAAAGCTGACTTGGCTTTCTCTTTCCACGAAACAGGCCTGTGCTTTGTTCTGCAGGCGGGTGCCATGCTCCTCGCTCGGGCGCCTCGGAGGGTCCCCGCATCTATGCTGAGGCGGAGAGGGGGACCCTGTGAGAGCCCCAGCGTCTGCTCTGGGTGGCTTTTCCCTTGCGGATGCTCTTTCCTGCAAACTCCAGCCACCTTGGTCTCCCAGCCCTCAGCTCTGTCCGCTCAGCTCAGGGAGTCTGCCAGCTCCCTCGCCTCCCCTCCCCACACTGTCCCTCCCTGTGCCGGGACCCGGAACCTCTCTTAGGGCCATAAGCCAGGGCTCACCTCATTTCATTCCCATCTCTCAGGAAACACGGCCTTCGTATCTTAAATTTCAACATCTTACAAACCTTTAATTCATATGTTTTGTCCAGTTTTTCGGTCGTTTCAGGCAGAGAGGTAAATCTGTTCCAGGTCTCTCCATCTTGGCTGGCAGTAGAAGCTCCCTCCCTAGCAACTAATGAATCTTCACAACTCAATTCAAACATCACCTCCATCAGGCAGCCTTCCCTGATTGCCCATAGACTAGGTTAAGCCTTCCTGCTATGGGCCCCTGACAGCCATGCTGCTCCCTTTGTCTTAGTTTTGATTAGTCTGCATTGTTATTGCTTATTTGCTCCCCTCCCCAACCAGACTGTAGGTCCCTAAAGACAGCGGTGTCTGTCTTGCCCCCTAGGCTTTATCTGACACCCAATAGGTGCTTGATTCGTGGGGACAATCGTGAACAGGCTTCAGCTCCAGGAGACTAAAAAAGTGTCACCAGGAAGGCCCCTCTTGTGTCCCATCAGATATTGGGGACAGGGACATTTCCTCTAGAAGAACACAGGTGTGAGGTGCGCCCGTGCCCCCTGGGGCAGGGCGCTGCTACCTCACCTGTTCTTTTCTGAACCAGGGCTGGGCATCCTGAGCAAGCAGCCAGCCCGCCTCAGCATAAAACGCCCAGCTCAGCTCTGCGACCCCCCAGCGTGCCCCCAGCCCAGGCAGCGAAGCAACTTCGCAAACTGAAGGGATCTCAGACAATATTCAAGTCTGCTCTTGGTGAGCAGAAAAAAACCCTCACTCTTTTTCAAAGAATGAAAAGTCACTCCCCCGACCGCCCACCCCAGTTCTCTTCACGGAGGCATTTCCATAAGAGAAACCGCTTGATAGGCCTGTTCCCTTTAAATTATTTTCTAAGGATCCCGGCCGTCACAGGCTCGCGCCGGCTGCCTCTCCTTGGCTCACCTTTCCTTTCAATTACTTGGGTTCTTCCGCGGAACAATGGCAGCGTCCCAGCCCCTCCCGGCCGGCCGGGCGGCTGCGGCTCAGGCCCCTGCGGCCAGGTGCCCGGGCTGGACTCCGCTTTGTTCCCCTGGCCAGACGGCCGGCGCTTCATCTTGCCGTCGCCCCTTTCTGTGCCATTTAAACTTTAACCTGGTAGTAACTTGGCCGCCTTGATTCCCGATTCAAAGGCTGGCAGATGAAAAGCCCTCCCTTTGGAGGTGGCTTGCAAACGTCATCCCCAGTCTCTCTGTCTTTGAACTGCACCGGAGTCTTTTTGCCCAGGCCGTTTTATTCTCCCTGGGCCTCTAGCTTTCAGGCTCGGGCCCTGGGAAAGGCAGCAACGCAGGCTTCTCAGCAGGGGCCTGCAGACCCCAAGTGCCCCGGAAGGCAACTCGTGTGCCCCTCTACACACCAACCCCGTCCACCGGGGGGAGGGCCGGGGGTCTGGATCAGGAGACCTTCTCTGGCCTCCAGGGCCGCTCCCAGGCCTGCACTCCACCCTCCCCCAGCTCGGCATCCCTCCCCCAGCCCCAGGCCCAGGGCACTTCCAGGCGTCTCGCCCCAGGTGTGTCCTCCGGAAACTTTCTCCTCTTCAATGCCTGGTGGGCCGCTAGCTGCTTCAGACAATAGGGAGAGCATCCTGCCGTCTCAGAAAAATTCGGGTAATGGAGAACAAACAGGATGGTGGGGACACAGCCCCCAGAGGGGGTGAGACGGGAACCCTGACGCCGCTCCAGCGGCCCTTCCTCTTCCCGGCGGGCCTTGCGCGGCTGGGCTGGCCGCAGCCTCGCCGAACTCCCGCTGGGGCCCAGGTGAGACGCTCGGGGGTTTGTCCATCCACCGAGGACGGCGCCCTCGCCACCCTCCTTTCCGCTGGCAGCAGTAAAGAATGCGGGCGTGGTTGCATGGTGGCCTCGGAAAGAGATGTCTACCTCCAGCCCCTGGAACCTGTTAATTGGCCTTATTTGGAAAACGGGTCTTTGCAGACGTAATTAGTGAAGAATTGTGAGAGGAGGACCTCGCCTGGGATTGTCCGGGTGAGTCTAAACCCAGGGACCGGTGTCCTCGTGAGATACAGAGGAGAGCGGAGGCCCTGCGGCCATGGAGCCGAGAGGGGAGCCACGTGGCCACAGGCCGAGGCGCACCTGGAGCCTCCAGAGGCGGGAGGAGGTAAGGAATGGGTTGTCACCCCGAGTGTCTTGGAGAGAGGGCCTGGCCTTGCTGACAGCTGGAGCTGAGCTTCTGGCCTCCAGAATGCGCAGGGAGAAACTCCTGTGGTTTCAAGCCACCAGCTTGGAATACTTTCTTTCGGCAGCCTCAGGAAACCTGCAGAGGTGTGGACCGGGGTTTTCGTGGGTGTTCACTCTCCTCTCCAGGGCCCAGTGCGGGGACGGTGGCACTGGGGTAACCAGGAGCTCGTAATCACATTAAAATCAAGCAGGTGAAGGACCCATGCAGCCCACTTCCTGTGTGGGCGCCGCTCAGCACCCCGGGCGTCCCCACCCACTCTGTGGGTTTTCCCCAGCAAACACCCCTCCTGGCTCCCGGCCGCGCTGGGCACGGCCCACCTTGCTTTCTGTGAGCTGGAGGATTAGAGACTAATCCTAATATGTTTGCCTGCGCGAAACCTAATTAGGAAGGTAAATCTGAAAAAAACAAAAGGCAAAACAATATAAAAACCTGAGGAGAGGGCCCCTCCCCCAGAACAAGAGGGAAGGAGGTTTGGGCTTCCTCATTTGGAGGGGCCCCTTGGCAGTGCAAACAAGGACGAGACAGGTCCCCGACTTCTACCCAGCGGGGCCAAAGGCACCGACAGAGGACACTCGGTAGAAACGCCGAAGGACCTGGAACCCGCTGAGGAGGGGCCATCGGGGCCACCCCGCTGTCTTCCTGCTCCCCAGACTGGGGACGGCGAGACGCTCCGGAAGCTCTGCAAACAGGGGTTTCTATTTCGAGGCCTGAAAGTCCAGTTCTAAGTGGCTTAAGAAAAAAAGGACTTATCAAGTACGTATTACTATTACCTTAGAGTATTGTCCGTACTATTAGTGAGCACTTATTACATGACCTTAGAGGACTAGTACTTGCACTACGCACTGATTGCTCTTATCTTAGAGTACTGTTACCTATAGTGAGTACTCACTACTGTGACCTCAGAGTACCATTATTTACACTATTGGTGAGTACTCACCACTTTGATCTTAGCCTGCTGGTACTTATGTATTAGTAAGTACTTATTACCCTTAGAGCAGCGATTTTCAACCTTTCTCAACTCCTGGTACACATAAACTAATTACTAAAATTCTGTGGCACACCAAAAATGTATTTTTTGCTGATCTGACCCAAAAAAAAGGTGTAATTTTGATTCATTCACACCAGACGGCTATTGCTGTGTTGGCTGCGGGGTTTTTTTTTACTTGACCATCTAAGGGAAAAGAGGTCGGTGCCCCCACTGCATAGTCAGGTGCCGCGTGTTTACACATTCTTGCAGCACACGGATTGAAACCGCTGCCTTAGAGTACTGTTACTAAGTACTCACCAGTATTACCTGAGAGTACCCTTTCTATTCCCGCCCTACGATGGGGCAGCTGAGGCTTGGGGAGCGGAAGGATCTGTCCAAAGCCCGACCTCCGGCAGCCTGCCTGCCGCCCCGAGGAGTCCTCCTTCGTGGAGATCCAGGCGTTTGGGTGGGGCGGGTGGCCCAAGGCCCCGCATCTTTCTCCATCCACGCCGGCCCAGAGGAGGGGGCAGGAAGAAGGCTGCCCGTCTGCCGGCCCAGCCTCGAGGACCCGGCCCCTCCCCCGGCGCGAGCAGGGAGCACATGGGAAGTTGCCCACCCAGCGCCCGGCTCCAGCCCTTCCAGAAACCTGCACACATGAAACAATCCCAGATGAGAGGAAGCTTGAAAGCCACCGTTTTTAAAGTAAAAGGAAATCACACTGTAGAAGCCCCAGCAAAGATGACAAAAAAAGAAAAAGACAGAAAGAAAACTTAAGATCAAAAATCCTGCCAAACCTCAAAAAAGGGGCTTGGGATAAAGGATGGGGGGTCCCCAGGGGGCTTCTGAAGCAGGTGAGGGCGGGGCTGTGCGCGGCCTGAGCGGGAGGCCGCTCCTCCGTCCCCACTCACGGGGGCCTTTCATGCGCGCCCCCCACCCCTGCACCCCTGCCCCCGCCAGGGCGGTACAGCTGGACCACCACCACGCCAAGACACCGGACACCCACCGAGTTTTCCCACTCGAAACTCACCTCTTTCCTTTACACTGAGGGAACTTCAGGTTCTTTCCAGACGGAGAATGGCAGGTACCTCTGGGGTCCCCCCTCCCCCCGGATGGAGGTGGAGGGGCTTCTCTGGCCCGGCCCTGGAAGGAAGTGAACTGCTCAGACAGGTGACAAAGGGCTGGCCGGGTGGGACGCCTGTGGCCAGAGTCACATCGCTGTGAGGTGCCCTTCAGAAGGGTCACTCGTGTCCTTGGGCCCGGAGGAGCAACGACCAGAGATGCCCCCAGCCCTGCTGTGACTCAGCAGGCCTTGGGTGGGGACTCGCCGAATGACTTTTCTCAGAGACAATGTCATCATGCCACACGGGCAGGGGGAGGGAAGCAGGCTCTAGCCTCGAGGCCCCCAGCACTCGGTCCTTCAGGGGCTCCCGGGCCCTGGCACGCAAGGGCTGCGCGCTTGCCTTGTAGCCTGTCAGAGCGGAGGGGGGCCCATGCGGCCCCCACTCCGGGTCAGGCACCAGGGAGGAGGCCAGAGAGACCCCAGAGGACACAGGCGGAGTGGAGGTGCGGCCTCCGTGTGTCTGTGGGACGGCTGGGGTTCAGTGGGGAATGGGGGCTGGGAGGGGGCAGGATCCACGCCACCTGCTCTGACTCTTGGCGTCCTCTCCCCTCGGGACAGGGACCCTGGGGGAGGACCTGTGCATGACACACCCCTGTGGCCGTGGCACAGAGCAGGCAGTGGTTGCCCAGTATTTGCTGAGCTCACCCGAGGGGGCTGAGTGACGCGCACCAGGCCCCAGGGTCAGGTGCCAGCAGCACCCTCGCCCAGCCGCATGACTTCAGCGAGTTGCCGAAACCTCTCTGTCCTCAGTTTCCCCAGCACAGCGCCCACTTCACCGGCCAGGTGAGGACGGCCTGCAGGTGAGCATCGGCAGCACACTGGGCCGGGCCCCATGCATGCGCATTTGCCAGCAGAACTGACCTGGCCCCAGCTGAGTGTGGAGGACCAAGTAGAGATGCGGACGGTACCGTGACCTTTGCAGAGAGACACTCGGAGTGAGGGGAAACAGCGGCTTGCCAGGTGTGCAGGCCCTGCTGGCCAGCTCCCTCCCACCTAGGACTGACACCCCCGCCCCTGTCCTGGGGCGCGTGGCCTCGTCTCTGAGCGTGTGGGTGGGGAGGATGGGCAGGCCCCCCTGGCCAGATTGATTTTGAAACCTTGTCTCTTACGCTGGAAAAGGTCATGTTTGCGGGTGGGCGTCCCGAGGCCTCTTTCCAGCGGGGCGCTGCAGCTGAGCCGCGGGACTTCCATTAGCAGGGACGGGGGCTGTAGGCAGAGGACTGGGGCCGGGGTGGCCAGAGGCCCGGGCATGTGCCGAGGCAGAGCCCTGCCGGATGAAGCAGTGCGGACGGAGCCAGTCTCCAGGGCAGGCAGGGCTGTGAGCTTGAGTTTGCCAAGAGCAAGTGGGACTGTGGTGTGGGGGACTCGGGCGGGACCCTCAGGGTCACATTCAGCGGCAGGGTCCCCAAGAAAGCTGGAGCAGAAGGCTCTCTGTCCTCACACGGTCAGGCAGACAGCATGGGGCTGGGTACTGGGCCCTGCGGGGGCCAGAAAAATAGGGGAGGGGGAGGTCCCACCTTGGGAGTGGGGCAGAGCACCTGACCCTGCCAGCCAGCCTCCTCACTCACTGGGGCAGCCTCGGACAGAAGGGTCCCTGGAGACAGTGTTGGGACTAGCCCTCCAGGCCCCTGAGGCTCCTCGGTCGGAGCCAGAGGCCGAGGAGCTGGCCCTGCCCAGACCCTCACAGGGAACACCTGAGCATCTGCCTGGCTGCCCACTGGGTGGGGCTCCGCGACTCAGAACGCCCGGCGGGGGCCTCCCAGACTGCGGGATCCTGAGTGGCCACTGGTCACTCACAGGCTGGAGCTGGCCCGGGACTGAGTTGTATTTGGCATGAGCAGGGTTTTAAAAACTCCTTTGAAATTAGCTTCCAACACTTCACGGGGGGGAAGATTTTCACATTTTAACAGATGGCGATTTTAGCTTTGCCCGAAACACGAGACACCCGGGCCTCTCTGAGCCTGCTTTCCCGCCTCACCAGCCAGCAGCTGGCTGCACACTGCCACGTCTGCCGCAGGCCTCACCCCTCCCTATTGCCTCACCACGCGGAGCCAGTGTCCGCTGCATCTGTCCTCCCCTGGCTCACCTCTCTCATGAGCTCTGCCCAGAGCCATGGGGGCTGGGGTGCACAACCCTGGCTTCTGGTCGCAGCGACTCAGAGGCTTTGCACCTACTGTTCCGTCGACCTAGAATGTTCTCCTGCAGGATGGCTGCCCCGTCACTCTGTCATTTCACTCAGACCCTGCTCCCGTGTCAGGGAAGCCCCACCAGCACGCCCCCTTTGCTGCTCCCGCTGTTCTGCCTCAGAGCCCTGCTTCCCAGCACACGCCCATGATCTCCCACTCAGCCTCTGTCCCGCCCCACGCCACTGCTTGGACGTCAGCTCTGTGAGCACAGTGACTTCTGTGTCATTCATCATCTCTCCTCCAACCCTTGGGTGGCCCTTGGCACTTGGCACTTGATAGGCGCTCAAAAAATGCTCCCGAATGAATGAAAAGAAGGAAGGCGGGAGGCCAGCAGACCATGCGGAGCCTTGGGTGCTGGTCTGAGGGCCAGGGAGGGGCCTTCATGGGCTGCAGGCAGCAGGCGCCTGGCTTGAGCTTCTCCGGCAACTGTGTCCCAGCCATGGTTCTGTGACCCCAGCCAGAGACCCATTTCCATGTTAGCCACACGGTCTACAGGCAAGAGCCGCGATGTGGTTGGCATCTTGGGGAGGCAAAGGCCAGGCACCCTCCACCGCCTGCCCACCCGCAGGGGGCTGCAGGAAAACTAGGAAACAGAATTGGGGGAGAGGAGGACTTCCAGGTGGACTGGAACCTCCAGAAGGGCATGATTCCCTGGGTGAGCACCTACTGTGTGCCAGGACTGTGTGGAGCTCAGCCTGGTGATGGAGACGGGCATTCGTCCAAATGTACATGCATCTTATTCCTCATGATTAGAGCACACAGTAGGTGCTCATATGGCTTTCTGAAGGAATGCAGGACCTTCCAGTGGACCAGCTCCCAGAGGCATGGGACCCTGGGGACCTGCAGGAAGGGTTCTTAAAGGAGGCAGAGAGATGAGGCACAGGGCACATGGCACCCCAGAATCCAGGGCTTGCTCTTCCCTGCATGGGACATGATGCTGGGTGCTGGGTGCTGGGTAGGGCTCCCCTAGGGAGAGGAAGAGGGCCCCTCTCCTCTCTCAGGAATGTGCCTGTCCCCTCCCCCCTTCCCGGGTGGGCCAGGCGCCACTTGGTCTGCCATTCTGATGCTCTCGGCAGGGCCAGGATGCTGTAAACACCCATCCTCGACTCTCCTGCAGGGTCTCCGGGTTGCCAGCAATCACGCCATCTGCTCACATGGCATCAGCCCAAGCCCAAAGCCCAGGGAACCGTGCCAGGCAGCGATTGGTTCCGAGGCGTGCCCCTTAAACCGGGCGGGGGGCCTCCTCGTCTGAGGGGCCCCTGGGGGAGCAAGAGAACAAAAGACAGATTTCTCTTTCCTTAAAAAAAAAAAAGATCAATTTCACTTAAGACTCAGCACAAAATGAGGAGCAACGGAAGCAGCAGAGAAGAGTGGGTACCGGGTCCTGAATATTCACGAGCGGGCCCTGCACGGCTCAGCGTCCTGGGTGATGGGGGAGGCGACCAGAGCGTGCTCCATATTTAACAAATCCTTCGAAAGTCTAGCTTCTTCTTGGGCTCGCCCCCTTCTCCAGGCGTCCCCTGTGGCTCAGCCGCAGCAGGGCTGCCAGAGATGGGGGGGGCGCTGCAGAGAGCACTGGGTGGGGAGCCAGGACCTGACAGTCTGCCCGCTGAGCCACTCTGGGTCCCCATAAAGCAGGTGACAGAGTGGCCGTGCAGATTAGGTGGGACAGGACCCAAGGTAGCATGTCTTTCTGAAGCAAGGAAACGGCTCCGCAGGGGGTGGCCGCAGGGCGCTCTGTGTGACTACAGTGGATCTATCTGCAGGCGGCGTGCGTGTCCCTGTGCCCGGTTGAGCCCATCTGGGTTTGCACGTGAGACTCTGCGTGTGCCTTGGCTGTTGCCCACCTTTGTGCCTGGGGGTGCAGGTGCGGAGATTCGAGCGGACACCGTGTGCAGGCGTGTGTGTGTACCAGGAAGCCAGCCCCTCCCTGGGCCCACGGGCTTGGGAGCCAGGCGACGGTGGCAGACGGCTTCTAGTGAGGACACGCAGCACACGCTCCTGTCCAGCCACACCCTCCGCTGGGTGGGCCTGGTGGGGCAGAGGCCACGTCACGTCTTTGGCGGCTTAGCCTCAGCTCGTCCCTCCATTGTCCAGCTGGCACGCGCTGGCAGCTGGTACAAGTTTGAAAGTCCACACCAGAGAGGAACTGTTCCTGGTGAAATTGCTCTGGACAGCCCAGCGCCAACCAGGCCTGGGTCGGGGGGCTCGGGTCCTCAACGCCAGGCCCTCGGTCACGGAGCAGGCGACCTGGACAGGGGGTCCTGGCTGGGCTTTGAGCAGAGGGGCAGCCCCAGCTCTGTGCTCCCGGGAGCCAGCTGCAGATGGCAGTGGGGGTGGGTTCCGCTCAGGAGCCCAAAGCGGGTCTGAAAAGCGGAGTGGGGGAGGGGAGGCCAGCTGCCCGTGAGTGCAGCTCCCAATGGTTTCCAGTGCTTTCCAATGCCACGGCTGGCCCAGCCCTGCCCCCCTGCTGGGCCAGAGTGACCGTCAGCCCTGCTTCACAAATGAGGGGCTGAGGCTCAGAGGGGGGCAGACATTGCACTGTGATGTTATTGGCACCGGATCCCCAACCTCCCCTCTGGCAGGTGAGCGGACCTGGCCCAGGCCAGCTCCGCGGGCTGCTTTGCCTGCTGGGCCAGGTGATGGCGTTTTTCCAAGCAATGCTGTGCTCAGGGCCGGTCTCATGCCCCCAGCAATCCCAGAGGTAAGTACTCCTGCTACCCCGTCTCCCCCATGAGGACCCTGAGCACATAGAGGTTGGGTCATTTGCCCCAAGTCACACAGTCAGCAACTGGTACCTGTGGGGGTGAGCTGCAGCCACCACACTGGGCCAGCAGGGGTCAGAGACCCGCGTGAAAGAACACAGGGCAGCTGGAAATGGGCTCCCAGCGCCCAGGTCTCAGTCCTCTGCTCTCAAGGCCCAGGGTGAAATTTCTCCCCAGGAGGAACAGGACAGAAGTGACTCCTAAGCCACAGGACAGCCCGGGGGTCTCCCCAGAGCACTGTCCCACCGCCATCCTGCCTCAAGTCCCGACCAGGTGACCCTGCAGTCCAAGGTTCCTCTGCTCCAGAGTCTGGGGCCAGGTGGCAGCTGAGGAGGAAAGGCGGGCAGGACTGAGGGGGAGTGACAGGCCTCCCACCCCCCAGGCCCCCAGCCGCCACAGCCGCCTCTGCCGCCACCGAGCCCTCGCTGGATTATTCAATGCAACATTTAATTACACCGAGAGTCTAACGAACACAAGGCGAGTCAGATGTGGAACTCGCACCCCCCGCTGAGCCTCCTGGAAACCACGGGGAAGCCAGGATTGCTCCATATGCCGCTGCATGGGTGTGTGCGGCACACGCACATGTGTGCACGTGTGTCTGGGGGCCTGTCTCCGTGAGTGCGCACGTGTCCAAGTGGGCAGTCTGTGTGCATCTGCCTGCCTCTGTGTGCGTGTACATGTGTGTGTGCAGCCCTGTTGTCTGTATGGTGCGTGTGTGTATATCTGGCTGGCTGCGTGTGCCTCTGTGTGTCTGCCTCCCTCTCTCACACTGCTAAAGCAGTTTTGCCTCTAATGATCAATAATGTTTTCCAGGACCCCAGTAGGAGGGGACTGCTCAGAGACCCTCCTGTGGCATTGTGTTTTTCTACCACCCAGTCCAGGTGCCCTCTTTGGGACTGCCAGGTCCTGGAGTGAGTCCTTCTGGCTCCGTCTCCCAGTGCTGGCTTTCCCGGGTGGTGGGTGTGAGCAAGCTCCTCCCCTCCGCCCCATTCCTTTCCTTCAGGGCTTCCCTCTCAGCTTAGGCCTGGGCTTGGGCAGCCCCCTTTCTGGTCACATTACTCTACATGCCCATTCCAGGATGTTGCTTTGAGCCCCAAACTCCTCCACTCATGTCAGGCTTCAGAGCCAGACCACCAGGACTGAGGTCCGCCTCTGCCCCTCCCTGTGTGTGGTCTCCGATGAGTCCCTTCCCTGAGCTGAGCCGGCCTTCGCCCAGGGCAGGGAGCTCAAAGGAGGTGGTGCGTGTCCAGTGTGCTGCACGCCACACAGCGCAGTCAGGGGAGCCCCACCTCGATGGCAGTGAGGCACGGGAGGACCTCTGAGCCCTCCACAGGGCCATTCCTGTGGGGGCAAGCTGAGCTGGTGGGTGAATATTCTATGGAACAACCTAAGGGAATGGCCCTGGAAAGGTGGCAGTCAGAGAGAGGGGTGGCCCGTCCTGGGCAGCAGGACCAAGCTGGGCCAAGACCAGCTGAGAATTTTCAGCACTACCTCTGACATGAATCAGAGGCGTCTTCTCAGTGCTGGGCCTGGCCCTCCCTGGTCAGTCCCCGCCTGACTCCCTTCCCCCATGGTTCTCTCGCTGGTCCTCCATTTTTTTTCCCACCAAGTCTTCCACCCCTGGAACCAACTCACCAAAGGAAACCCAATCTGCTCGGTCAACATGTGAGTTATTCCAGAACCGAGATATACTCACACAGAGGCACAGAACCCCATGCATAGTGGGGTCCAAGGCAGCGTTTTATAGGACGGAGGCTGGAAACAACATAAATGTCCACACAGCGATAGGCTCGATCAGTCAGATTCATTTAGCCAGCTGGATCCGCTGTGGCCATTATGAAGGAGAAAGTTCTGCAGGGGTGTCTGCTCCCAGCAAGACGGAGTAGACATCTTTTCCCTATTTCTCCTCCTAAGTGTAACGAAAAACTCGGGGCAGCACGCATTTTAAAAAATAGGAAGACTCAGAAAAGTGGAGAAGCCACACTGGCTAGGAACCTCGGGTGGGACCCAGGGAATGACACCATAGTGGCTCACTGCGTTCCCTTTTTGCCCCAGAGATCCCCGACCTGGGGTTGAAGGAGTCACCAAGGGGCACAGACAAAAAAAAATCTACCCCCAAAGAGCCTGACCACTCTAGCCAAAGACTCAGTAAAGGGGCGGCTGACCAAGACAGAGAAATACTAGGTAATAACCACTCCACTCCAGCCAAACGCCACAGAAAGACCATAGCCTCCCCACCCCCGCCCCCAGTCTGGGGACCCTAGGCTTCCTTCTGTAACGACACTCCCCAGGGCTCCCCGGAGCAGGCCCAGTAGAAGCTGGATATTACCCAATATTTTCCTCCTTGTGCAGTGAGCGGGCCCTCCTCCCACCCCACAGCACCAGCCAGCATAGTGGTATCCGGACACGTGTCCCTGCCCTGGGGTGGCGGTGGAGACCCCATGGCTCCTGCTGTCTGCTCTCAGGCATTCATTTCAACAAACACACATCGAGTACTCACTAGACGCAAGAGACCGGTTTTGAAGTGAGGGGAAGAAGGGAACGCTCTCTGACGGGCCCTATCCACATCTCCAGGGGGTGGTGAGGGTAGTGAGGGGCAAATGCAGTTTGAAAAACAATTTTCTATATATTATGACCTAATTTGATATTTGAAACAAGAAATTCTACTGCGATGATACCAGTAGTAATAACGGAACAACTACGTGTTTAGCATTTTTTTACGGAGCATCGACTGCGTTCTGGCATTGTCCTGGGTGCTGGGGACACCACAGAGACAAAAAGACAACTGTCCTCCAGGAGTGGACCTTCCCCCAGGATTCTCATTCCGTCCTTAGAGGATCCTAAAGAAAGCAGGAATAGCACATTCTCCACACTCAGACGGGAAACCCAGGGCCGGGGAGGCTGAATGGCCGCCAAAAGTCAGGACCAGAGGCAGGACTGGAAGCTGACCACAGCTCCAAGCAGGCCCCAGGTCCTGCCTGTAAGCCCCATACTCCAGGCGGACCACGTGGGCCCATCTACACTCCCACCGGAAGGAAAAGCGGAAGTGCAGCAGATCTCTGGGGTGTGGCCTCTGGACCCAGAGGAGCAGGATCTGGAGCCCGCCTCCCGGGGAATCTCTCAGGGTGGGGAGTAGCGGGGGAAGGTGTGGAAAATGATAGGCACTCCAGGTCGCACGTGCCTCAGAAGGGCGCTTCAAGGCTGGGGCACGGTTATCTGCTGGAGACTTCTCTTGGCCTCCGGAGAATTCCCAGGCCCCGGGACTGGGAAGCCACCCCTCTTTTCCCAGTGACCTTGACCTAGGCTGTGCTGGCCTCTCACAGACCATTGCCCCTCCCTTTGGCATCCGTTTCCCAAGGTCGTGGAAAGGGTGCTCGGAGGACAGAGTGGACGTGGTGTGGTTGCCAGGCCTTCACAAGTACCTATTTTCAGCTCTTTCTGAGCAAGGGGCTGGGTAGGGTCGGGGAGTGGGCTTGGCGTTAAGCTAGGAGCGGCCAGGGCAGGTGTAAATTATGCATAGCTATTTCTGGAAACTTAGATTTCTCAAGAGAAAGAAATTAATTTGCCTGTTTGGGCAAATAACACCAATTTTTTTTTCCCTGCTTAAGGTCATTTTGTTAAAATAAAATTGATTAACGTTCTCTTTAAAGTTTAAGTAGAAACTGCTCAAACATATTTTTATGCACAGAAGCACGGTTTGCGCCCTTCAGTAATTAATAACTCCACAAATAAGTTCACACCGCGCAGCTCCGCTCGGCCCCCGGCCCGCGGCAGGCGCCGTCTGGGCGGGGCTACTGGGGGCGGGGCCGGCTCCAGGTCGAGCCAATCAGAGCTCAGAGAAGGGAGGGGGCGGGCCAAATCGCTGTCTCGGCAACTGGAGTCCTAGACTCACCTGGTATTGTTGACCGTAAGCTTTGGGACTGACTCGATCCAGCTTAGCCTGGCCACGAGGTCCCTCCAGGCAAAGGCAAACCCCAAAGGACCAACACCTGGAATCAGCCCCAGGGATGAGGAGGCGCTCTGCTCAAGTGTTTCCGGGGGCTGAGGACTGGGCTCTGGAGCCAGGCTGCCTGGGTTAGAATCCTAGTGTTAACGAGTTACTTAGCCTCTTTCTGCCTTTGTTTCCTCATCTGTAAAAGGGATGACGATACCCGAGTGATAATGTATAGATAAACGAGTTAATTCCTGCCGGTGCTCACCATGCCCAAAGCCGGGCACATAGTGAATGCCCCATTGATGTTATTTAACGTCATAGTCTATCTCCTTTCAACTTCACGACAAATTTGTCAAGCAAGCACTTTCTTATCCTTCCCATTTGCCAATGAAAACACGGAAGCTCAGAGAAGTTAAGTGCCCAGCCCGAGGTCACACAGCTGCTAAGGGGTAGAGCTGAGGCCTGACACGCTGCCCAGCTTTTGGGTTTCAAGGTGTCTTCATACACGCTTCTCTTCCCCTTAAGTCTTTGAATGTCATGTTTCACACTCTGTCTGCAGACACTCAGCAAATATTTGTTTGCTCGTGCCTCCGTGCTGGTGCTGGTTTTACCCAGATTTCCCAAGTCAGGCTCTGATATCAGATATTATAGTTAAGGATGGGTAGCAGGTGAGGATGATCCAGTCATCAGGGCAATTTGCCAACCCAAGCCCATTCTTGGCTCGTGGTGGGGTCATGTGACAACAGCTGGCCAATGAGCTGTGAGTTCAAGTGCCTGTGTGAGGGGGGATTGAATTGCTAGTGTAACAACCTCCCCACTTTTTTTTTTAATCATGTGTTCGGTTTTGGTATTTTATCTAGGAAATCTTTTTTTAAAATATTTTATTTATTTTTAGAAGAGGGGAAAGGAGAGAGAGTGGGGAAGGGAGAAAGAGGGAAACATCACTGTGTGGTTGCCTCTCGCACGCCCCCTACTGGGGACCTGGCCCGCAACCCAGGCCTGTGCCCTAGACTGGGAATCAAACTGGTGAACCTTTCATTTGCAGGCCGGCGCTCAGCCACCGAGCCACACCAGGCACCGCAGTCCCCCACTTCCCTGGCCCTCTGGCTTGGTCACCGACCACGTTGATGGTGGTAGCTGCTCTCTGAGCCCAACTCCCGAGTTCACGTCCAGGACAGCCATGTAATATCAGTGACAAATAAATCTTTGCTGTGTTAAGCCACTACAGTTTGGGGCTTTTTTGTTGCTGTGCCATGACCTAGCCTACCCTGACCACACACAGTCCTAGGGACAGACAGGTGTCAAAGGTATGCAGACGCCCGGTGATGCACTGGGGTCTATCGAGGTTTTTATTAGAACATTTCCCACGGCTGTGGGGGTCGGAGTAGGGAGCCTGGAGGATGAACTGGGCCGAGACTAGGATGAAATGTGCGAGGCACCTCCCTTAGGCACAAAATGTAAATGAATGCCAAAAAACTCAGACTAATAGTTTAATGCAATGTTTTAAAAGTCAAAATGCATGCAAAAAGTGCATGAAAAGAAACAGCAACATTTTGGCCTGGCTGGTGTAGCTCAGTGGATTGAGCGCGGGCTGGGAACCAGAGGGTCCCGGTTCGATTCCCAGTCAGGGCTCATGCCTGGGTTGCAGGCCAGGTCCCCAGTGAGGGCCATGTGAGAGGCAACCATACATTGCTTTTACTCTCTCCCTTCTCCTCTCTCTGAAAATAAATAAATAAAATCTTTAAAAAAAAAAAAAAAGAAAGAAACAGCAACATTTTAAACACTGACCGACCCAGGGAAAACTTGTATCGGACTACCCTGCCTCACTTCCTTCACCCTAGCCCAGGCTGAGGCCCAGGCGTTAAAATACTGTTTAAATTTTGTACCCGAGGTGAGTGCCTCACTCCCCTCACCTAGATATCAGACACCTGCATTTTAGGAGCTGTTTAATGAGCTGAGTTAGCAGTTGGAGCCACTCAAGTAAGGGAGAGGTGTGCTTCTGGTCAGTTCAAGTCACCTCCTCAGTCAGGCCTGTGCGTGATACGCCCCCCATCTCTCACATGGGCCCCCACAGTTCGCCTCGCACAGCTCGAATCCTTTCCCACCGTGGCTCTCGTGACCACACGTGGCTAGGGATGCACTGGCTTGCTTGAGTGTTAGGTGTTTGTCACGGGACTGAGCCCCGGAGGACTGTGCCACATTACCTGTCCGTCTCCGTATCCCCAACACCTGTGTGGCCCGGCACGTGGGAGCATCTCAGTAAACACCCGCTGGATGGAGGGATGAATGGACTTAAGTCTTTGTCCTATTCACCGATCACCGGAGGTGCAGAGGCCACCCTTAAGAATGTGCACTTTAGGAGGGAGCACCAAAAGCGGTGGGAAGTGAGATATTACACAGTGAGTTTAGGGGGGGCACTGTGTTCTCTACGGCTGAGGGGCCTTGAAGACTCTTCCCGTGGCAGCTTCTGCACGGAGACCAAGACCCTTCTCCACCTGCCCCCAGAAGCCCTGGGCAGGCGCCCAAAGGCAGGGGTCTGAGACCCCTGGGGCCTGGGCCGTGTCTCAGCCCGGGCAAAATTCGTAGGCCCCCACAGCCACTGGATACAATCTGCACATGCAGAACACAGTGATAATGAACCTCAGGCCTGGGGCACCTCACCCGTTCTCCCCTGCCACATCCTACTCCATACCCAGACGATTAGGGAGTGATGCTGTCACGCCCTCGGGCTGTGTGGGAGGCCCGGCTGCAGCCATGCCACTTCTGGGGCCTCACTGCACGCGACCTCCCAGGGACCATCCCAGGCCCCTCGGACCTGAGTAGGAGCCGGCTGGTCCCAGCTCCAGCTCTCTTCGCTGGAAGGAGGCGGGGCGTCCCCGAAGCACAGGCTTCTCATCCTACACCACTCCCAACAGAATACTGCCGGATGGTGACAAACACAGTCCCAGTAAGGGCCTCCGTGTCCCCCCTATGAGCCCCCTCCCTGCAAGAAGTCATGAGGGACTCTCAGCGGAAGGGGCTGGAGGGGCAGAGCCAGCCGGAGAACAATGGGGCCGGGGCGAGGGGGAGTCGGTGGGGTTCCCTGGCTGCCTCGCCATCGCCATAAACCTCATTACCTCGTGGTCCCCTAGGCCGCCTCTCTCCTTACCCAAGGCATCCGCCGGCTTCACTGCTGATTCCCACATGGCATGAAAAGCTCTTAAACCCCCTGCTGTATTTTTAATGGGGGCAGTGACTAATTTAGCCCTACGCCACCAACCGTCAAATCAAATCTTCTATTGGTGCTTACTGAGGACTCACCTGGGCTCTGTGGGGTTCGGGATAAATCCGGGCTGGAGGGGGCCCAGGGACATGAGGGTCCGCCCCCAGCCTCAGCCACACTTTGGGGGACACTGAAGCCTACCTCAAGGTCTCCCCCCAAACGGCCCAGTCTCTAGGGGGCTAAGAATTGGAGTTTGCTGCCTCGGGCTTCCAGGAGGCAAGAGCCCTGAATTGTAAGGGCGGCTGCTGCATGGTGCCCCTGCCCTTCCCCACCCCCCACGCCAGGGCCGGAGTCTGCTCTGTGATGTGCACATGAAAAACGGAACGCCCCGCCTGTGTGCGAACGGTACAGGGGTGGCAGGTAGGGGAACTCTTCCGGGCCACCAGAAGCCCTGGTCATGGGAATCGGAAGACACTGGGCATAACTGCTCCACAGTCCACGCCCGTCACTGAGTGCTGCGTTATAATTAGGCGCAATCTGTCTGCCGGTTTCATTTCCGCTCTGCAGAGGGTAACAGCCAATTTTCTTGCCCCTTGTGAAAAGTTAACAAGGAAGGGCTTCCCCGTGCAGGTTCTGAAGCCCCGGCCTCTGACTGGCCAACCAGCTGAGCCCCAGCATAAAAGAGGGGTGGGAGACCAGGTGCTGGGTGGGCCCTGGGGTGCCACCAAGGCCGCCAGGAGGGGGTGAGTCAAGCAAAGGGCGGAAGGTGCAAAGGCTCAGGAGACACCCCTTCTCAGGGCTTGCAAATGCAGGTGACCCTGAGAGCGGGGATTCCCTGAGCCTTGTACCCTCGGCACCTCACTTGCCCCACTAGAGTCCTGGACCCCCCCCCAGTCTTTGTGATGGGGATCCTGCCTCCCCTAACTGGCTCTGATCTGCAGCCCCCAGCTTCTGCCACAGCCCCATGCGGGAGCCGCAGCTGAGCCAGCCTGGAGGCCTGGCCACAGAAGGGTCAGTCACGGGACTGCCAACACCAGCGGCTGGGACAGGCATCCCAAGCGGGAGAAACAAGGGACAACGTGTGAGCCACCAACCTGTGCCGTGGCTTTGGAAAAGCCGCCCACGTACCCTGGGGCCTTACTGTGCCTGTCCCTAAAAGAAAAGACGGGAGGATCTCATTCTAAAGTGTGCCGTCCACTGACTTCTACCACCAGGGCCTCAGACTGTGGGTGAGGACTAGGTTAGTCCACTCCTGTCCCCAGGGAGCCTGGGTCGGTCCTGTGCTGGCCACATGGGAGATCCCACAGTAACTCCGAGGATACACCCCATGGGTGACAACAGGCCCCCCCGCACCGCCCCAGGCTGGGGAGGCAGTGATGCCGACCGTGCGGACTGCACTAGTGACTGCGGTCAGGTTAAGTCACATGTGAAAGCAGACCACCCAGTTGCACTGGAACCGATTGTATTCATTACATAGTTTTAATCACTGTCCGGTGAACTGGCAAATCCAATCAAAGCATTAGTCTTTAATTAAAAAAATGAAAAGGAAATATTCAGACAATAGCCAAGCAATCACGTCACGATGCACAATTACCTAGAACTGCAATTAAAAAGTAGTTAACCAAAGGGGGGGTGGGGTGGGCGGAGAAAGACAAGAAAGAAAGAAAAAGAAGCAAATAAAAAAAAATCACGCTAATCCTTTTTTTTTTTTTTAAAAACTATCAATATAATACATGAAGGAACAAAGGACAAGCCTCAAAAAGCGGGTTCCTCTAACTCTAGAAATGTAGTCTGCGGCAGAAACTCTAAAAGCACACTAGCTGAAGCAGGGCAATAAAAAATACTGAGCATGGAATACTTTTAATCTCTGCCATTAATATTCATTTCCAGCTGCTTATAATAGCAGCGCCTCATGGCCAAATCATTAGAGTTTTACATCTGGGTTGCAAATGACACTTTGATTGGATGTAATGTTCAAATGGCCCTCCGCACGGCGTCTCCGGCAAGCCTTCCGCGGAGAGGTGTCCTGTCGCGCGGTCCCTCACTGTGCGTGCTGGCTCATCGTGTGATTCTGCAAAGGCGAAGAAAGGAGACGCGCGTGAGGGCAGAAGAATGGAGAGCCCGCCCGTCCCCTCCCACTCGGTGCCTTTGCGCCCAGGGCCGCGGAAAAGCGGCGCGATTATTCCGAAAACAAAATGCAACCGGGAGGAAGTGCACTGGGGATGCAGCTGCCAAGATGCCACCTCGCTGATGTGGGGCTTGGGGATCGGTTCCTGTGGCTGCCAACCTGGGCTCCCTGTAAATTGTCCCTCCCCGCCCCTGCTTTTTTTTTAAGACGGTTTATGTCTTCCCATGGTGACCGGCCCTATGGAGGAAAAGGGGAAATGCCAGGGAGGTAGCAGGAATTAAAAACACCTCTGTTCACCTCCAGCTCCTTTTGCATTAATGATAAGGAGAAATTGTGTCTGGTGGCTGGCCAGGCTTCCCCTAGACCCCTCTCGTCCATCCCAGGAGCTGCCCCTAGCCCAGCGGAGGGAGACAGCTCATGGGCCAGGCAGCCCTCCGGCCAAGCAGCTCCCGATCGGCACAGGCCTGCTGAGGCAGCGGGTGGCCGCGGTGCCTGTGGTTCGGGTAGGGGACAGTCACCCAGCAGGGAGGGCGCCTGCCTGAGCGGTTCTGAGACAGCTAGCTCTCTGGTGAAGAGAACACTGAGCACTTTGGCCACGTCCACCTGGGAATCCGGGGCCCAGGGGCCCAGGGGCCCCACTGGCCAAACGCCTCCCCCTCCCCGCAGCCGTGGCTGTGGGTGGGATTGGCCTCTCAGAGCCTGCAGGTTCCGTTTCTTTCAGTGGCCCAAGTTCCGAATCTAGACCCGCCTCGCCCAAGCCTCAGGTGAAGTTCAACCTCATCACGTGGAGAGAGGAAGCAACCTTTACCCTGGGCAGAGCAGTCCTGCTTGGGGGCAGCGCAGGGCCACCAGGCACAGTGCGGGGCAGCTGCCCAGGGAGGTTCCTGCCTCCCTAGACCTGGGCGCCCAGGGGGCTCAGCGTCTCCTCGGGGGCTCCGGGTGCCCCTGCTCTGCAGCTCTGCCGATGACCACCAGGGGTCAGACATGGCCTTGCGTCTATCCTGGGCTCCAGGTTGGGGCTGTGAGGGCCCCGGGGCCCCTAGCAGCAGCTTCCTCCTGCAGGCATGGCTGCTGCCTCCACCGTGCAGTCACCACCCCATCTCAGGTGGCAGGGGCCTGCTGGCCTCCTTCCTTGGGCTCTGGGGCCCAGGCCGCGTGGCTGGTGCTTGGTGAGCCCACCTGCTGTGTGCTGTTACGGGTACCTTCCTCTCAATGCTCACAATGGCCTCACAAGGTAGGACATGGTAAGATGAGAAAAAGGAGGCTCAGAGAGTCTCAATGACTGGCCCAAGGTCACCCAGCTGGGATGCAGGAGGGTGCTAGGCAGCTGGAATCCAAGAGAGCTTGGGGCTTGGGCCAGAAGGCAGGCTTCCTGGCACCCCACACCCAACAAGCACCCGAGTCCACAGGCCGCCTGCACTCCGCTGGCACGGCCTGGCACCTCGGCAGGGACGTAGCAGACCCAGAGGCACACGGTGGGTTGTCTGAGACCGCAGATGGGTTGCAGTGGTTTCCATGGGAACGCCCACCCTCCAGCCCGGCACCTCTCCTCGCACTTGTGCCGGGACGGCCAGCCAGTGTGCGGGGAGCCAGCCCCTCCTCCACCGAGCTGTCCTCCGAGCTTCAAGCCTTTGCTGAGTCTGTTCCCACCTCTCCTCTCCTCCCTCCCAACGCAGCCACTCTTGGGGTTGTCTGGTCACAAGGTCATGTCCCATCCCTGCAGCCCCTCGAGGTTGAGGTCCTTCCCGCCCACCTCACACACATCCGTGCATCCCTTGCCTGCAAGACTGACCTGCTCTGCGGAGCTGCAGGCAAGGGGGCCCACTTCCTCTCCCGGCCCCACTGCACCCAGCCCGACTCTGGGCGCCCTCTTCCCGGCATGGCTGCCCAGAACTGGCCGACAGCCCGTTGGCTAACAGAGCCACGTGGCCTGTGCTAGCCTGTGCCATCGGGCCCTTCTTTGTTTGTGGGGGCTTCACGGGGCAGGGGGAGGCATGGTAGGAAGATAAACGTGGATGACCTTTCCTGTTCTCAATGGGTGGTCCCTAGGGCCCGGCACCACGTAGGCCCCGAGTCATTATTTCTGGGTGAACCCAGGGAGGGTGAATGAGTGAGGGCACGGGACCCGGCTATTGGGAAGGGGAGCGCGCACACCCCAGGCGGGGGGCACGGCGGAGACAAAGGTGTGGAGGCTGCCGTGAGCATGGCAAACACAGGCAGCGGCAGGGTGACCCCGGCAGAGGTCACACGGAGGACTGGGGAGTTGACCCTGGGGAGTCAGCCTGTGTTCCAAAGGCAGCGGGACACCAGAGGCGATGAGATCTGACCTCCACCCAGTCCTCAAGGACCACCCCCACCAGCATGGGGAAAAGGGGGTGTCAGGGCATCTCTGCATGACGGAGCGGCCTCTTGCCAGGACGCCAAGAACAGGGCCGGTGTGACATTTGTGGTCCACGCTGGCACACCCCGGGCCGATGGCACAGGAGCCTACGCCGGGGCTCGGATGAAACAGCAGTGAGCTTTCCCTCTTCAGATGCAGCAGCAGGCAGTTCTTCAGTCAGACTCCAGAAAGCACTTCCTCCAAGAGGGCTGGGAGACAGAAGGTGAGACTTCCCTCTCCGAATCTCCGCGAGAACAAAGGCCTGGGATGTCACAGCAGATGGAGACGCTGGAGGCCCTGAGGGGCCCGGCACCAGAATTCACTCAGCGCTGCATTATTATCTACCTGCTGGATGCTCCGCTCTGGGCACAGTGCGGGGGCAGGGGAAGGCTCCAGCTGGGACCACCCCCTCAAGGGCCTGCGACAGACACCCCAACGTTTGTGTGGGATGAACGGCGCAGATGGCAGCTCAGCGAGGGACATCGGTCAATGCCACCCAGGAAGGGTGTGTGCGGTGAGGGTGCTGAGAGCCCAGGTGCTCCGCTGGCGGAGGGCACTGGCTGGCTCCGGAAGGGCTGCGGGACGTCCCCAGGACTCGCCAATCACCCCCACACCTGTGTGCCGCGCGGCTCCCCGCGGAGCCACCGCGGACAGGCCGTTCAATAACCCAAAAAGAGCCGCGGCGCCTCCCACACGGGGAGCTGCGACTCCAGGGGCCGAGCGCTCCGACAGGCCTCCTGGGACGGCACCTTCCGCCCGCCGCGGTTCGCACGAGGGCCTTTTGGCTTAATGTCTATTTCGCTATTTATGCCGGTGCTATATTTAGCCCCTTCGGAGAAGGAAGGAAATCGTTTTTAAAGACGCTGCCGACGCCGCGGGTGAACGCTTGCTTTCCAGCGCTGTGATGGCCGGGGTGGGTGGGGCAGGAGCCGGGAAACACTGGAAGGCGCCCGGAGGGGAGGCCTGGCAGCCGCTCGGGCCTCGCTGCGTGCCAGGGAGACGCAGGTGTGGGCCGGGAAGCAGGTGTGAGAAATAAAACGGGAGCCGGGGAGGGGGTGGATGGCGCTGGTTTGCGGCGGAGATCCATCCCCAGGGCAGAGCATGTGCGGCTCTCGGGGAGGGAGGCTTCAGCTGGGGCCCCTTTCCGGCGCCCCTGCCTGGCGCCCTGGGCCATCTGCCCCTGGGCCACCAGTTAGTGGTGGGCCAGGGGGTGGTATGGTGTCAGTACCAGGGGTCGGGCCCTCTCTCTGCGAGTCCTCAGCAAGGAGCTCAGGCCTCGGCTCCCTTTGTCATGCCCTCACCTTATTTTATGTGGTCAGCCATTCATTCTTTCATTCGACAAACCACCGAGCTCGTTGCTAGGCCTTCGGCAGCAAAATGACCCCAATCCAGAGCCCAAGCCAGGGTGTGTCTTGTGCACCGAGAGGGCGCTTCAGAAGCCTGTTGCTGAACCAGTCTTCTCAAAGCACCCACGCACACCTGCGTGGGCCAGTCAGAGGTTCAGGCGGAGCCCCACCCTGGTTTTCCTGGCCCGGGCAGCATCCCTGGCTCAGCCCGCTCTGAGCCCAGCAGCCACGCACAGGCGCATGCGCGCGCACACTGCCGGCCAGCCCCGCCCCGTCCGCGGCAGGGGTTCCTCCTCCACGTCTTCGCTCGGTTTTCTTTTTGTCTCTTGCTGTGGAAGCTGCTTGGACTTCCTTTGACCCTCCCCCGCCCCAGCATCACGCAGGGGAGAGTGGGGGCTCTTCAACGCAGAGGGTGTCCCGCGGCCTAGCAAAGCTGCTCGTGGAATGACAAGACCGTTCTCTGCACGCCAGGGGTGCAGCGGCACGGGCTGCAGAGGACTCCTCCGCAGGTCAGCGAGCTCTCGCTCAGACGCCACTGTCACCTGTCCCTCCTACGCTCCAGCCTCCCCGAGGAGAACAGGCCGGAAGATCCTAGTCCCTCCCTGGCCCGCAGCAAGTGCGGCCTCCATGCTCTGCTATGGTGGATGAGAATAGGCAGATTGGCTGGGTCCCAAGTTCGAATCCTGGCTCTACCACTTATCAGCCCTGCGGCCTTGGGCAAGTCCCCTGAGGTCGGGGGCTGGGGTGGTAAGGACAGAGACCCCTCCCTCAGAGGCTCTGATGGTCTTTCCCAGGCCTGGACTCCAGTCCGAGTGCGTGGAGGTTTGAGGGACCAGTGAAGCCTGTCTCTCCCAGTGCCTCCCAGCCGCACTTTGAGGAGGCTTTGCACTGGGCGTGTGTGTGTGCACACGCATGTGCACAGGGGCAGCTTTCAAGATAATGGCAGGGACGCTGACACCCATGACAATCACTGCTCACCCCTGCCACGTGCTTCCAGACTGCCACGCCCCGTTCTTAACCCTTCACACCTATTAACTCTGGAAAGCTTCGGGACCAGCCCAGGAGGCAAGGACTGTCGTCATCCCTATTTCACAGGCGGGAACACCGGGCACCGAGAGCCGTGGCCCCGCAGCGGGTCCCGGGTGGAGCCCGGTCTTGACCGCAGCGCTGCTCTGCCTGGGAGACATGCGAAGTGCAGCATCTGCTGGGGGAACGATGAATAATTCAGCTTGGCAGGAGCACAGGGCCGGTGCCACGGAGACAGCCGGGAGGGGGGAGGGTTGCTGCACGGATGTGGCTCCCTGGTGCGAGACGAGGCAGCCGGCCCTTAAATCTGGGCCATGGGGAGCCATCGAAGGTACCGGAGCTGTGGAGTTACACAAGAGGCTGGGCAGAGGGAGAAGCCCACACCTCCAGCCGACAAGATGTGTCCTGCCCTGGGTCCTCTCCCACCCTCCCCAACACGCACACACACGCACGCATGTGCAGTCCACCTCTCCCTTTGAGGCAGGTGTGGCGCAGGCAGCTCCACTTGCCTCTCCGCTGCGTTTCACCTGGGCAGCCCCTCTCTGCAACGAGCACTTATTTTTAGAAGAATTTGACAATCGTCCAAAGGTCTAAGACGAACAGATGGCCTGTCTTAAAGGCTCGTATGTTCGCTAGTTTGCACTTCTGACAAACGGTGAGCGCACTCGAGAGCTTGCCGTAAGCAGCGCCGAATGAATACTCAGAACACAACTTAGCTCATGCACGTCACTGAAATTGGGGCGAGTGATAGCCAAGGCTCCCTCTCCGAGCTGGGCCGGTGACGAAGACACTCCCCCACCACTGGCGCCCAGCCATGACGTGCATGCACCCCCACCCAGCCAGCCGGCGTCCATCCCACTCACACAGATGGCAAGAAAAGGCGTGCCGTGTGCAAGGGACACCCCGCCTTGGTATCGGGGTCCTGGGCGCAGCTGGTGGCCGGCTGGCCGGGACAGAGCCCCAGGGCATCCTTGGAGGCCAAGGCAGCTCCTCCCCGCATGGGGGCGTGTGTGAAGCTCACCGGGCCCTGCCCCCCAGACAGCCAGACAAGCCATCTGCCACTCCGGAGCCACAGGAAGCGAGCCTCGCACCAGCGCAGCCGGGGACGTCTGTCTCGCCGTCTCTCGTGTGAGCAGCTCATCCGGATCTGCTGGCCCGCAGGGAGGTTCCGCTCCCAGGGAGCAGTGGGGCTGGCCCTGGGGGAGGGGCTGTGGCTCGGTGCAGAACCCAGGGCAGGCCTGCAGAGTCACCCGAGGGCACGTGACACGCCACGCGGCCCGGACTGCTTCCATTGGGGGGTTCCCGAAGCGGCTGACTGTGGGGCGCTCCTCTCGCTGCTCTGAGCCCCAGTGGGATGTGGGTGCCTCTCTAAACCCCTCCCCAGCGCCAGGCAGTGCCCAGAACACAAAGACCAAAGCAGGTGGCCTGGCCCACAGCTCATTCCATGAACGAGAAAACATCTTCCCTCGAGTGAAATGTGGGAGAAACTAATGTAAAAAAAAAAAAAAAAATCCCAACAAACTCCCAGAGGGCCCAGTACTGTACTTCTGTGCTTTGGAAATAAACCCCCCGGAGAACAGATTATTAGGAGGGAACCGAAGCCTTCTATTAGGGACAGAGCCTGTAAACAGAGTCCCTTCAGAGTCACCCAGCAAAACAAGGGAGCTAAGCATAGCTGTCCCGAGAGACAGGGGACCCGGGGCTGCGCCATAGTGCAGTCGGCTGGGCTGTGCGTGGAGCTTGGTGGCAGAGTGAGGAAACAGAGGCTCATGGCTGTCGTCACAGCGCAGGAAGATGGCAGCCTTCCCAGCTGCTTTCAGAGTTGCCCTCCTCAGCGGTGGCGGCCCCGCTGGACCCCGAGTCCTGAGCTCATTGGGTTGTTGTCACTGCCGCTGTTTCTCCGAGGGAGGAGGGAGTCCCCAGTGGCTGGGCCCCTGGGGGCGGGGAACTTGGCCAACTTGGGCCTACGGACCAAGAATCCAGGGTTCTGGCACAGTTGTGCCAGGCAACCGTGAGCTCCCTCCTGGGCGGGGACACTGCCCTGGCCTGTCCATCCCCTGGGCACTGGGAAGTCCCTTCTGACCACATTGGCCAAGTGCCTACTTGGGACCAAGGCCCTGGGGGACAGTTCATCTCAAATGCAAATTCAGACACAGTCCCCTGCCGTCAAAGAGCCTGAGCCAGACCCCTGAAAGGTGTGACTCCCCCTGACATGGCCGGGCAAGAGTCCAAGCACCCATGACACCACGGAGCTGGAGGGGGAGAACCCAGGAGGAGTTCTTTAGAATGAGAAATCCATTAAAAATGGCGCCATGTGCACGGGCTCCCAAGACAAAGTGCAGGGTCTCTCGTCCCACCTCCAAATACACCTGTCGTTCTAGTGCTGGTCAAAGCATGCCAGGCGCATGGAGGCCTGGGGGAGCCTGGGGCACCTGTCAGTGGGGTGACAGACTCTCAGCAACCGTGGGTGAGCGAGCAAAAAGCTGGCTGCGGTGGGCAGCTTCCTTTGAGTGTGCGGCCGGCCCGGGCAGAGGCCTCCAGGTCAGGGGCAGGAGCTGTCGGGTCCACCCTGCAGGTGAGTGCAGCCAGGCCAGGTGCCAAGGGTACCCTACAATCCACGTGCACACGTGTTCACATACACACACACATGCACGCGCACGGTACTCCACCACCCTAGCCCCAGCTGCCAATGACCCGGGTCCCGCCGGGCTCACGCCTCCTGGCAGTGGGGAGCTGAGAGGGTGAGCGCCAGGAGAAGGGGCCTGGGTCTCTCCTCAAGAGGCGGGGAAGCGGGAGAGCTCTGCTAACACCTGGCTCCGACCATGCTCAGGACATACCCAGACCCCATCCATGGTCCTGACAGCCCCGCAGCCTCAGCCACCTTCCTCCGGCTCCCCCGAAGCTCGGGGCTTCCCGCCGCCCCGCATGCTCCCCTGCTGAAGCCCTGCCCCCGCGGTGCATCCCGTCACGCCACAGCTCTGCACCGGCACAGGCGTGCCTCCCCCACGTGTCAGCGCAGAGCCTGCACCTGCAGAGAACACAGCGAGGACTCGGGGAGGATGGCTGGCAAGCTGTGGCAGCTGCAGCCGCCGAGCAACCCCCTGCAGACACAGAAGGAAAGCTAGGGACCCCTCCCCTGCCGTCCCTGCCCTGCCTGGCCCTGCCCTGGGCTTGAAGACACGATGCTGAGGGCGGTGAGCCATGCACACGGCCAATGCCTTGTGGTTGTACCCCTGTGACGTCCCTGGAGGGTCACAGTCAGAGACAGATGGCAGCCTGGCGGGTGCCCAGGACTGGGAGTTCGCGTGGAGCGGGGACTGAGTTTCCATTTTGCAAGACGGAACGAGTTCTTGGCGCACGGTGATGACGCGTTACCGTGCCGGCTGCCCCTGAACCACGCACAGACACATGGTCAGGACGGCACCGCTCATTCTGGGCACTGTCCCCTCATTTACACTCTACTTGTTTACACCAACACACTGTATTTGATACGTATTTTATCACGCATATGCCTAACACGTGCATTTTATCGCAATCTTTAAAAACTCTTGGGCAGGATCCCCCAGGGTAAGTGAGCAGGGGTAGGGAGATGTGCCCGGCGCAGGTCCGGGGCCGCTGACCTCCCATCTTTGCCCCAGGGCTGGAAGGAAGGTGTCCAGACAGAGGCAGCGAGAGGAAGCGGGCGGAGGCCTCACGGGACTGGAACGGGCTGCAGCGTCCTGGACGGGTCGCAGTGGGTGGAGGGGCAGTCGGGCCACCCACTGAGCGCTCTCAGGCACCCACATGTAAGACCTCCTCCCCCTCCAACCTGGACGGGGCTTCCTCTGTGGGGCCTGAGTCCAGGCCATGGTCAAGGGCACCGCTCCCAGGCCCAGGCCCAGGCCCAGGGAGAAGCTTGGCAGCTCTCACACCCGGCTGGACAGAGGAGCCTGGTTCTCTCCGCCCCAGCGGCTGGACAGATGGGAAGCCCCCCTATGGACATTAAACATTTTGCCATGTTGAGGGGGGAGGTGAAGACACTGGGAGAACATTTTTCCCTTGAAATTTCCTAAAAGTTTTCAGGCCTTTAGAACTTTAAATATTTACTCATGAAAATCTGACGAGAACACACAGCTCCACAGAGGGTCCTTGGATTCCACCAGCCGCACACCAGGGCAGCCGCTGGTGGCTGGGACGGACCCTGGGAATCAGGGCTGCACTGGGAAACCTGGGTCACGCGGCCGCTAACTACATGGACACGCACGTTCAGGCGCCTGAACTGACCCGGGGCTTTCAGGTTTTATAGAAGATGTTCCAGACTTTGACCTTGCCCTTTCCTGCCATCCTCCAAATTTTCCCGACGAGAAAACTTTCCTGCGTCCGTAACATTTCTGAAGGATGAACCCCTGGTGGTGAGCTGTTTGGCAGATATTCTGAGGGTGGTCCCCTCAGAAATCACGGCCCATTGCTCCCCCAAATGGCTTCCAGAGCCCACATGGCCCAGCCCCCTTGCCGACAGCCGCCGGCTGGCAGCCCCCCGGCCCCGGCTGTGGGGCCCGAAGTTCTTGGGGGGACCTAATTTGCTGTGATGAATTGCGTGCATGCGCCAGTGAGCAGGACTGCAGCTGAGGCCGATTATACTAATGACTGCGACTGTTCTTGTGAAAGCACTTGGGTGCGCACCCTGGCCCAGGCAGACAGGAAGTCCAGTCTGGTCAAAGCAAAGGGCGAAGGATCCCCCGCACCCAGAAAGGCCGGCTGCCGGCTTCTCGGCGCTGCTCCCACCGACGGTGCTGAAGATGACCGTGGCCCAGCCTGCAACGCCTTGTCTGCCCTCCTCGCCCTACACCCAGCGTCCAACTGTGGGCGTCACACCCACGGCTGCCCCAGCGCAGCCAAGGGGGCCTGCCCTGCGCCTTCCCCCACCATCAGGCAGAACTCGCTGGTGTCCAGGAGGCTAAAGGACCCTCTATATCTCCAGTCTGTCCGATCGCAGTCCACTTACTAGGGGGTGTGTGCGTGTGGGGGGCGGTGCACGTGCAGTTTGAGGGGAGGAGAGGGATGGGTAGCAGGTGTAGTTCCTGGAACTTGCTTAGCACTCAGTACTAACAGTGTGCAGCGGATGGACGGAGAGACAGACAGTGGCGGATGGATGGATGGATGTGTAGATGGGTGGATGGTGGGTGAGTGGTGGATGGAGGATGAATAGATGTTGGACGGACGGATGGATGGATGGATGTGTAGATGAGTGGATGAATAAATTATGGACATGGATGATGAATAGATAGATGCACGGATGGACGGAAGGACGGAAGGAATGAATGGATAGACGGTAGAGATAATACCCTCACGACAGCGCCCATGAGATAATACTTAAAAATTGTGAAGTGTTGTGATGCGGCTCAGCCTCAGAGCCCCGGTCAGGAGTCAGGCGAGGCCAGCCAGGTGGGGGTGTGCTGAGCTGGGGAGCCCGTCCCCAGGGGGACGGAGCGGGCAGCTGGCTGTGGCCATGCAGGGCCGCCGTCAGGTCTGACCTACAGAAACATCAGGAACGCCAGCCGTTCTGTGGGGTGGTGAACAGGGTGGGACCTGGGCTGGCAGCCAGGGCTTAGCACCCACCAGCTCGTCAACCGCTCCGTGCCTCAGTCTCCTGGCCTCCGTCACCCAGGCAGTGTGAGGCGCGGATGTTCCGATGTGTCCGGGAATTAACCACCCCTGCGTAACTACAAGCCGCTCTAACAGCGGGAAACTGCCATTTCTGAAACACGGACAACCGTCGGAAGTTTCCAAACCCCCCCGGGCCGTGGGCTGTGCCCGTCCGTCCTCCGCGCCGTGAACACACTCCATGTCCCTAGGACAGTGGCCGGTCGCCGTGCGCTCCCTCCTCACCCCGCGGGAGCCCGACCCACCCAGACAAGCCCCCAGTCTTGCTTCCCCTCCCCCTCCCTCCGCCACAGCTAATGTGTCCTGTGATCCCAAAGAGTAGAAAACGCCAGAGTTTGCTGTGTCACAACGAACAAAAAAAGGGTGGTCCGCTAAGCGGTGGCACACACGTCTGGTATACCGATTTAAGAGCTGTTACAGGGAGAAAACCGTGCATCCTAAAATACGTTGGTGAAATACGGTAAGGGCTGGCGTACACTGAGCCCCTGCCAAGTGCCGAGGCCAGGCTGCGGCTCTTAGTCCGTTATCCTTATGTCTCCCCGCACGGCCCCATTTTACTGATGAAGAAACCGAGGCCGAGAAAGGAGAAGTCAGTTGCTAAGTTATAGGGCTGGTAAGAGGCGGTGCTTGGATTTGCGCCTAAATGGCCCTGTCCTAAGGCCACCTCCTCCCCTCTCACTGTCCCCTGCTGGCCCCCACCTGCCACCAATTGGAGACACCAAACTGAGCCTGTCACCTGTCCTTGCCCACCTCCCAGCACCCACCGAATGTCACTGCGGCCCTGGACCAGCCCTGGCCAGTCCCAGTTTGACTTTGTCCACAGTCCCGGAGCGGAACGAGGGGCCACGTTTGGGACCCACAGGGCAAAACAAGTCCCTGCCACCGCCGCCCCACCCTCTGCGCCTGCCGGGCCCGGCCCCTCCTGTGAGTGTGACCCGTGGCTGCTGACTGGAGCTCCTGAAATGCCGGCTTGCATTTCTCATCATTCACTTCTTTCTAAATGTCTTCAGTAATCGCTTGACCAGAGTGCGGTGCAGGCCTCCGCTGAGAGCATGCCCGCCACACCGGGCCCAGCGTCCCGGCCGGGGAGGCCAGCCTGCTCCCAGCAAGCCGGGGAGAGAGACTGCGGTGCCGAGGGACAAAGCAGGGGGTGTTTGGAACTCGAATGGGGCTCGGCGACAGAGAAAAGCCTGCCTGGGTCTCAGGCCCCAGCGCTGGGCTGCCTGGGCTCAGACCAGGTCTCCGCCACTGCCTGGCTGTGCCTCAGTCTCCCCATCTGCAAGGTGGGGAGAGGAAACAGCACTGGCCTCACAGGAGGGTCCCAAGGGTAAGACAGGCGAAGCAGGGCAGAGGGCGCCCCACAGGGCCTGGGGGTGCTGGCGCTCTTTATTCCCACCAGGGCAGGCTCCGCGCAGCCACTCACTAGCTCTGTGGCGTGGTACCGAGTCTCCCATCTGTGAACGTGGGACAGCAATGTCACATCCGCTCGACCCCACCCCCACCCCCTGGGAGGCCCCTGGGGCCAGGCGCCCCACCGGAGCTCTCCAGGTGAGGACAGAGTGTCTCAGAGACGAAGCTACACACCCGTGTTACCCTGACAGCAAGAAGCAGCTGAGATCCACCCCCTGGCCCCCAAGGCCCCTGAGTCTTTCCTGTACCTTGCGCTAGAGCATCAGCCTCTCGTCTGAGTCAGGGCTGGGGGCGGGGCCGTGTACGGAGCCAAGGTCTGGGAGCCTTGGACAATACAGCCCCCACTGTGACGGGTACGATCTTTGTTTCTAAGAAACTGAAGGCATTTGGTGCCGGGGGGGGGGCGGCGGCGGCGAGGGGCTGGGCTCACGCACACGACGGCTCTGGCTGGAGGCTCCTGGCAGCTCCCCCGTGCCCATCTGTCGCGATGGCACGCTGCCCCTCTAAAGCTGGTTGGCCCCCCGCCCTAGGGCATGAATGACAGGCTCCGATGGGCAGACGGGCAGCCCGAGGCCGATTCCAAGTGCCGTCTCTGCCCGGAGCTGGGCCTTGGGGGCAGCCCCCTCCAAGTCCCCACCTGGGCCTCCGCACACTTCACCGCGCAGGCAGGCAGAGCTCTGGGGCTTGTGCGGGCGTCTGACACAGCCAGGCATAGCCCCCCCACCCCAACCACCTCCCGTGACCATGGCAGCTGCCCACAGTAGGGCAGTCACTGCCCCGGGAGTTGTGGGGCCCACGGGTGTCCTGGAACCCCTGCCCTTCCAGACGGAGAGGCCCGCCCTTGGCCGGACAGTCTCCTGTGAGCCCACTGCCTCGGCCTCGGCACTGAGCACACAGAAGCCAGCGCCCGGGCGCCCGTGTCCACCCCCCAGCAACTCTAGCAGCTGCATGACCCTGGGGAGCCTCGGCGGACCCTCGGTGACTCGGAGATCACGGGACGCCACACTCCCGGGCGCCAGGCTCCTGGGAGGCGCTCCGGAAATGGTGCCTCATTTTCACTGGGTGGGGCCGAGTGGCTCAGGCCTGTGTCCCGGGCCCGAGAAGGACATGGGGTCGGGGGAGTGCCCACCCAAGTCTTTCCCTCGGAGGCCCAGCTGCCCCAAGCAGCGGGAGCAGTAAGGGACGGTGACGAGGCTGAGAACACACCAGTGTGCATGGAGGGCAGTGCCCGGTGACACGGGGGGCAAAGGTCCTGGCCCCCCGCGAGGTCAGGCGGGCCCTGTGGAGCCCAGCAGTGAAGTTACATGATGAGCCCAGATGCTACAGCACTCTCACTAAGTTACAGTGTATCGTGCTCAGTCACTCCTCACGCTCATAATAGCCATTCTTTCCGGTTGTCTTCGTCAGTTTGCTCCCCTCCCTGCAACACTCGAGAGATTCAGGCCTCCGTGTGTCCCGGGGCCCTGCACACACTGGCACACACGGGCGCTCAGGAATCACAGGTGGGCCGCACTGCGCACGCCCACGCATGATGAACTGAAGAGACACATCCACGAAGACTCTTTGCACCAGGAGCTCATGGCGCCCAGGCCATGGCCACGAAGATGGCGGCAGCAGTGGGGCTGCCGCCTTTTCAGGCCCCATGGCCTCCAGGCCCTCGATATACACAAGGACTCACCCGCCCCGCTGCCACCCCCGCCTCCTGCCCCACCATCAAGGTTGCCAGGGGCTCGGTGTGGGGGGGCTGGGGTTTGAAGTCATGCTGTCCGCCCGCGGCACGGACCCAACACTGCTATTGCCACACTGAACGGAAGTCGAGCTGCGCTGGGCTCGGGTTTCCTGCCCCAGCGGGCAAGGTAGGACACACAGAGTGACTGGACCCTGACAGGCGCCCCCTCACCCTCGGGAAAGCGTGCATTCCAAGTGGCTCGCACACGCAGCCTCTCCGTCTTCGCAACAAACCAAGGCAGCAGGTCTTACCCCATTTTACAGATGAGGAAACCGAGGCCAGAGAAGTGCGAATGCCAGCCACAGAAGATAATGGGGCGGGGGCAGTCTGGGACGACCCCGCCGCTGCTCCCCTCACTCCTCTGGCCGCGCCCAGCCGGCCCTGGGCTCCCTGCAGGGGGGGGCGACACAGACTGGCTGTCTGCAAAGCCGGAAGGAGGAAGACGCTGCTGCTCACGTAAAGCTCAGCCAAAGAGTCAAATGCTAAGTATGTGCCTAGAGCACTTTCCACTTTTAATTATTATTAGTTATAATTATCCGGCTGGATCTGACGGCAGCAGCACAGAGGCAAGGAAACCGGTGCCTGGGTTACCCGTCCTGCAGGGCCGGGGCTGGCGAAGGGCCCGTGGCAGCTGCAGCCACGGCGCTCCCGCCCCCTCTCCGCCCCTTGTGTGTGGCCTCTGTTCTCCGCTTTCCTGCTTCCTCGGAACCGAAAGAAACGTGGCAAAACACATGGGGGTGGATGGATGGATGGTGGATATGTGGATGGGTGGATGGATAGATGGATGGATAGATAGATGGTGGATAGATAGGTAGCTGGATAGATAGGTGGACGGATAGATAAATGAATGGATTAGGTGGGTGGATGGATGGATGGATAGGTGGGTGGGTGGATGGATGGATAGGTAGGTGGGTGGGTGGATGGATGGATGGATGGATAGGTGGGTGAGTGGATGGATGGATGGCAGGGGGCGTCTTCACTCTCCAAAGGCTCAGGTGAGAGTAGGAACTCAGGTGTAGACACAGTTATTACCATCCGTATTGGTAAAGGGATCAGGGGTTAAACCTAGGGCTGAAAAAGCCAAAGGAGAAAGGATCAGTAAGGGGTTCTCAGAGAAGGGACCGGAGCTAGGCCCTGAGGCCTGAGAAGGGGAGGGCATTCAAGCAAAAGGACCAGCAGACATAGGAGCGTCCAGGAGGCCCCCACCTCTGAGTGGCGAGACCAGGGCAGCCCAGAAGCGTGAAGCAAGGAGGCAGGTGTCCGTCTCGCTCACACCCCTCCAGCCCCACGGCCCTCTCCTTGGACACCCCAAACCTGCCTGTGCCTCTGAGCCTTTGCACTGGCCACTCCCTTTCCTGGAAGAACCCTCAGCCCTTCCTTCCACTTGCTCATTCTCAACCTTCACGACTCCACTGAACACCCAGTCCAACCTTTCTTTCCTGATATTCTTTCACCCTTGCCCCGACACACACACACACACACACACACACACGCGCACACGACTCTCCACCCCAACACAATGTGAGATGACCTTCACGCGGGCGCTTCCCACCCAGGGTCAGCTCTGTGAGAGCAGGCCTGCTGTCGCCCCGCTCACCACCGCACCCAGGCCCGGGGGGGGGGGGGGGGCGCCCGCAGCAGGTTCTCAGTAAAGGCTTGATGGATTACCCTGCATTGGGGGAAGCGGTCAAGCCCAGTACTCTGACGGGCTGGGAAGGCAGCACCCCAGGGGAGCTCTGAGCACCTTCCCTGGCTGGGTACCAGCACCCGTCTGCTGGGCAGGGCCCAGCGGGCTCCACGGGAGAATACCTTGCTCTGCTTGTAATCAATGGCAATCACTTAGCTGGACGCAGCATACCCGGGCACACACAAGCAGGCGGCGTGAGTTAATCCTTTAAACACATCCGCTCAAGGCCGCTGGCCACTTTGCCACCACGGGCCACTCAGGAAGCATTCCCTGCAGCCCCTCGGTTTGTCAGGGAGGGCGTCCAGCGTCCTGGGCACAAGGCAGCCCGCCAGCGCTCCGGCCCGGCCCCATCACCAAGGGCTGCAAGTACCAGAGGCTGGAAGAGCCCTCTCTCTGGCTCCGGCCTCCCTGTGATGGGGCTCAGTGGGTCCCCAGGGGCTATAAGGGGCACATGTGGGGGCGGGTGGGTGGGCAGCTGGGAGGCACCAGCACCAGGAACTTGAAGTCCTAGGAGGGCCCGTCTGTCTCCACCACGGGACTGAACCTTCCTTCTCCCGAAGCCTGGCCCGAGCCGAGCTCACGCCCTCCAGCTCCGGCCCAGCACCCTCAGCTCCCAGGCCTGGCTCCACAGAACGGGCCCCGGCGCTCCCACCTGGGCCCACCCGCTGGAGGCGCTTCCGAGTCCCCTGTCGCTGCTGCGCGTGCTACCTGCTTGGCCCAACTACGAAAATAGCTTCGGGTCCCCTGACATGCAGGCTTTTTCTAGTTCAGCACTGCAGGTCTCATTTCAATCCGCCAGCTTCGATAAATGGCAGTTCCTGTCAACTTTGGGGGGCTTCCGTGTGCCTTGGTGGCCAAGTCAATGTGGCCTTGCACATGGCTCTGCCATATGCCAGTGACCTTGGGCAAGCCACTTAGCCTCTGGGAGTCTCGGGCCCCGTATCCTAACGTGGAGATCGGAGTTCTGACTTCATGGGCCGTGTCGCGCCCAAGGCTGGCATGCAGGAGGGGTCCACCCAGGGGCGGCGGCTATTCTGTTCCTTGTCCAGTCTCGGAGGGTCCTGGCCCACCAGGCCAGAGGCCAGCCCTGTGCAGCTGGCCATTGGCGCCCTCCCTCACGGCTCTCGGGAAGGAGAAGTAGGTGCCACCTGCACCCAGTGTCTGCGGCCACAGAGGTGCCCGCAGGGACTCAGAGACACCAGGCTGCACGAGCAGAGCCTGCCCCCTCCTCAGGCCCGCCCACCCTTGGCAAGGGGCCCACTGGGCCCCAGGCCTTCACCTGCGCAGGCCTGAGGCTGGAGACGCCAGGCTGATGGCCCTGACATTGTCGGACTTGGTGGTTTACCGGGTTCTCATGCCACGAACCAAACCGGCACGCTGCCCTCCATGCAGCCCGGGCACAGTGGAGGAAGATAGGGCTCAGAGAGTAGGCGGGGGCCGGAGCACCCAGAAACCGGTAGGAAGGGGGACCCTGTCCACCCGCCTTTCGCTCTGCACAGGACCTCACACGCCACGTGGCCGAGGGAGCCCGTCAAGGCCCAGCAGGACCAGGCCTGTCTGCTGCTGCACCATCTAACCCGCGGGTCACCCCAGGGACGTGAACCGGCCTGCCAGCCGCAGCCTCGGCAAGAGGCTGACGACAGCTTCCCTCCGTGCCTGCGAACCCTCTTTTCCAAAACGCAGAAAACTGCTATCCGAGTCACTTAATGAAAGCCGTTATTTGCATAGATTTGGCGTTGCTACAACACTTCCACATTTAAGTGGTCTGTAATTAAAATCATTAATTGCAGAAAATAGTGACTCGTTAAGGCTATAATTTAGTGAGGTTCTCGGCACTTGAGGATCTGCCTTTGAGGTTGACGGGGTGACCCAGGGACCCAACGGCTCCCAGGAACCAGCTGCCACCCAGGGGAGTATAGGCGAAGCCGGGTCGCCTGGGGACCACCACGCCCAAACCTCTGCGCACGAGCTGGGCCCTGAGCACGGCGGTGCTGACAAAGCTCGAAAAAGGCGGACCGGGAAGCTGCCAAGGAGAGCAGGCCCCTCTCCTGGCATCCGGGACGACGCGAATCCCAGGTTTAAGTAAATTGCAGCCGCCGTGTGTGCCTGGGTTTCGAGGCGGCGTCAGTGCTGGGCTATAAAAAGCACCAGGCGCCTGGGGACCCGGGGCCTATTTCGGTAGCTGGGCCAGGCAGGTGCGGCAGGTGGGAGGCAGGTGAGGCCGCGCAGCCAGCACGCAAGCGAGGAGGCTCCCTGGACGACCTGCCAATCAGGCACCGGCACTATGCCCCCGCTCCAGTCACAGGACAGTGGGGGCGGCCAGCAGGCCCCGCCCCGTCCCCGGCACAGAGGTACACGCTCAGTTTAGGATGGAAGGACCCAGAGTAGGGTCACTGCCATGCTGGTGGCCGTTTGGGAGTGGAAGCCCCTCTGGGCCTGGGTCCGTACAACCAGGTCCATAGCCGTGTCCCACACTGTGAGGAGGTGACAGCTGTGGAGGGACTCAAGGACGCACGGGGACTCAGAGGGGCTGCCACAGCGGGAAGAGAAACAGGCCTTCCGGCAAATGGCCCAGGTGCTGGCTCTCCAAGATCAGCCCGTGGGGGGAGGGCCCTGACCACCAGATGGTGACCCCGCGCCCACCCCCACACACAGCGCCCTCTGCGGGCCAGCCCTCATCTCCTCCGGGCAACAGCAGCCACCGGCCGCGCAGGCAGGACGGCCCAGGCCTGGCTCTGGGGGGGCCGCAGCGCGGTGACCGGGGCCTGCCCTGAGACCGGCCACACAGCTGCGCCCCTTCAGCCCCAGAGAAACACCATGGCTGCCCCCGGCAACCTCCTGACTTGGCTCCGGCTGTGGTGGCCTCAGCCTCGTCCAGGAGGGTGGGCGGCATGTGCAGGGGGGCGGGCAGGGCCGTCTCCTCAGGGACAGGTGCACCCCGCGGGCCAGTGAGGTGTTGACGAAAGCCGGCTGTCCCCTCCCTCCAGGCCCAGGGTGGGATGACCTTCCTCCCCCTTCGAAACAGGGCGCGGCGGCCACGGGACAGCTCTGGCCAAGACGGCTTGAGGTGCGGAGGCGGGTGTCATTTCCCAGGGGAAGCTTAGGGCTGGTGGGCGGTGCCCCAGCTCCCCTTCCTCCCGGTCTCGGTGAGCAGGCGATGTGATGGATGGGAGGTGGGCTTCCCTGGGCCCACGCCACCGCGGGAGGATGTCGGGCAGAGTCCCACCCCGGCCGTCTGCCTGGATATAAAACACGAGCAACACGCGTCTCCGCCCCTTGGAGACACACGCCGAGAGGGTGTCAGTCACTGCAGCAAACCCTCGCCTGGCTCCCACCGAAAGTGGCGTGACCTCAGTCCGCGGTGCTCTGGCGGGGCTGTGTGTCCTCGTGGCACTTCTGTGGGTGCCCATGTGGCACCTGTCTGGGGGGTGTGGTGTTCTGTGGTGGGAGCGGCCTTCCTCAGGGTGTCTGCTGTGCTACCTTTGAAAACGCTCTGTGTGTGCATGCGTGTGCAGGAACTGCGTGGGGGACCGTGTGTGGGGGGGGACACTCTGGTCCACACACAGCGTGTGTGTGATGTTTCTGTGGGTGAGTGGCCTCTCTGGTGTTACAAGAATTTCTTGCAAAAACCAGTGGGTGACGAGGTGGTTATACCTGGACACAGACCTCGGTGTTCAGAATGCAGTGACAGGTGGGACGGGATGCCGAGGGGAGTGGCCGCAGGTGCCAAGGGAGACTCCCCCCAACCCTTCCCTTCACAAGGGCCCCGAAGCTACAGCTGGCCCTGGGTGGGGGTCTGAGGAGCTGGTTAAGGCCATCGTGCCCCATCTGGGGGCCCCATCGCTGGACCCTTGGTGGCATCCCTTCCTGAGTCAGGGCCCGACTTGCCATCCTCTGCCTTCATGTGTCTGGCTTTCCTGGATGCACGTAGCCCCGGGCTCAGCTCTGCAAGCCACGTGGGCCACCAGCCACAGACCGAAAGCTCCATCAAACACCACTGCATGTCATCAGTGGGGAGACAGGATCCCCAAGAAAGGAGGGGCTTGCCGTAGGCATACCACAAATGTGAGCTTTGCACCCTGCTCCAGGCTCCGCGGCTTCACTCAGCTCCCCTGAAAACGCGGGCCAGCAGGGGCTCCCCGCATGCCAGCCGGACAGGAGGGCGCCCATCGGCTCGGGACCCACAGGCCAGGCCCAGCTGCCGGGCGCCCTTCCAGCTGGGGCCGTGCTGAGGGCAGGACCCAGCGTCCTGGCCACCCCCGAGCCCCTCCACGCTGGTGCCGCCCCCACCGCTGGCGAGCACGGCGGGCGCGCGCGCGCGCCGAGGGCACTGACCTGCAGCTCCGTCTGGAAGAAGAACTTCTGCGGGCACTGCGAGCAGTCGTAGATCTTGTCCTCCTGCCCGTGCACCGCGAAGATGTGCTGCTGCAGCTTGTTGGCCTGGACGAAGACTGGAGACGGACACAGCGTCAGGGGGACCCAGGGACACCGGCCCTGACACCCCAAGAGCTGCCGCACCCCTCACACGCAGGGGCCCCCAGCATGGGCACAGCCGGCCAGCCAACGGGCTCCTGGGAGCAGAGGCGGCTGGAGCCAGGGAGGCGGATACGGCTGTGCAACCCTGGAGGTCACTTAACCTCCCCAGGCATCATGTCCTCATCTGCAAAACGGGGACCTGCTGCACCCTGGGTGGCCGGGAGGATCACATGGGTTCACGTGACAAAGGCGTCAGTGATGTGGCACAGGATTAGCTCAGTGAACACTGTCGTCTGCCAGGAGCCTCCTTGAATCGGCACAGGCCTGTAAGGCAGGCACTGTTGTCCCCATTCTACAGAAGAGAAAACTGAGGCACTGGGAACAGGAATGACTCATCCAAGGCCCCACTGCTAGGAGGTGGAGGAGCCGAGATTTGCACTGAAGAAGCTCAGTGCAGCGTCTGGTACGAGACGGCGCTCGGTAAACACGCTGTGTTACGGCTGGTCATTGAGGGGCTGCCGGTGTCCTTGGATCCCCGCACTGGGGCCCCGGACCCTGGATCAGCAGCCCAGCCCCAGCAGCCCACAGAGTGTAAAGGTGACCGATGGGTGGGGGCTCCTGCGATGAGCAGGGACAAGACCCTGAGGGGTGTGACCATGTGGGATGTGCCCCACAGGGCGGGGCTGTCACCAAGTGGGTCTCGCCCCGGTGGCAGGAGCCCAGGCCCCAGGCACACACAGGAGGTGGCTGTGGAGCAGCTGTGAGTCTGGGAGGTGAACACTTCCGAGACTCCCCTCCCACCAGGCACCCTCCCCAGGGCGGGCGTCCTGCCGAGGCAGACAGCAGATGTTGGGGGCAGCCGGGGAAGGCCAGTCTCCCCTGCGCATACCGGCTGCCATCTGGGCAGCAGGAGGGGCCGGCAGAAGCCCCAGGACCGGCCTTGGGCTGGGGCAGCCGCTTGCCTGGGCTGGCGGCCAGCCTGGGGGCTGGGGGCTTGGCCGGCAGAGCTGCCCCTGACCCCTAGCCCGAAGCACGGACAATGAAACATGTGCTGGGGTAGGCCAGGCAGGAGAGGCGCCAGCGGGGTGTAAAGGGAGAGCCCACCGGTGCTGGGCCGGGCTGGAGGCTCACAGAGGCAAGCCTGGAGCCCCTGCCACTGGAATGGAGAGCGAGGCTGGGCCAGCAGAGGGCTCGCAGCAGCTGAGTGCAGGAGTGAGGGGAGGCTCAGAGAGGGGACCCCTCACCCACTCGGAGGAGAGGCCCGAGGGCAGGGGCAGGCACGCACCAGGCCTGTCCCAGGCAGGCAGGGCCTCAGGTCCCCCCGCAGGCCCCCCGCAGGCCCCCCGCCGCGCCCCTTACCTGTGAAGCACACGGGGCACTTGAAGGTGCCGCCCATGCCCTCGAAGCTGTGCTCGATGAGGTGGCAGAGCAGCTTGGCCGGGGAGTCGAACATCTGGTTGCACAGCTTACACTCGTGGTTGATGCCTTCCTCTGCAAGGAACCGTGACAGTCAGCCGGGCGGCACGCACGGTCCCAGCAGCAGCCCACGGCCCCTGCACGCCCAGGCCGCCCGCCCCGATCCGCAGAACCAGGGCTGGTGGGGGACGCTGAGACCCATCTGAGCCCCAGAGGGCCGAGCCACCCCCAGGTTCACAGACCCCAGGGGGCCGGCCCCCTAGAGCCGGCACTCGAAGGCATCCTTGTCTGTGATTTGTCCTGCCGGTCCAGAGACCCACGACCGTGTCCCATGGAGAGGCCCTGGGATGGGGTCTGCATGGGGGAGGAGGTCCAGCCAGCACTTCAAAAAACCCAACAGAAGGTTGGGTTGACTGACCATGTACTGCGTGCCAGCCCTCTGAGCTGGGGATTCTGGGGGAGCGAACAGATAATAGGCTTTCCCCGCCCTTGGAACACAGATGACAGACAAAGGGGATCAACAGGTTACAGTGTCGGGGGTGCCGTGGGAACTCAGGGAGCTTCCGGGTGAGAGTCAGGGCAAAGGGCCTGAGGTGAGCCTGAGCGGGGACGGGGATGGGGACAGGGATGGGGACGGGGTGGTGTGAGGCCAGAGGGGACACAGGCTGCACATGGCAGAGGCCCTTCGGCTGCTGGAGGGCTTCGGGGTTTACTCTGCGAGGGACGAGCACAGAAAACAGTGAAGCGCTCTTGTTAAATGTTTTTAGTCAACGGCCCACCCAGGGCTCGCGGGCGTGGGGCAGACACTCAGTCCTGCTTCCAGATCAGAGCGCGGCCCCACCTTCCCACCCGGGAGCTGCTGTGACTTCAGACGTTCCCTCAAAGGCTCCCAGGGAAGACAGCGGGCCCTGGGCACCAGCGTCACCCCCATGTCGGGAGCCAAGGTCTTGTGCCCCCCCCATCTGGAGTCAGCAGGGCGGAGTTCAAGTCTGGACTTCCCCCAACTGCGTGGTCTGAGCATCCTGCTAATAAATAAGGGCCACTCAAGTCCCCAGGGCTGGGAGAGGGTAGAAGGGACTGGCCCCGGTGACCAGGCGGCCCAGCGGTCAGACAGGGGTGGCAGAGAATCACACCAGCTCAAAAGTCACACGGTCCAGGGTTGGAACCTGGCTCTGCTGCTCACTGCATGGTCTTGGGCAAGTTAGGAAACCTCTCTGTGCCTACGTTTTCTTCTTTCTAAAAGCCTCATCAGCAGCCTTCCTTACCTGTGCACGCCCGGCAGAACGGCCCAACCCCAGAACACCGACACCGAGCGCCGGCCAGGACACAGAGCACCGGCAACCTTGGCCACTGCCGGTGGGGGCCGCGTGGTGCGGCCACTGAGGACGGCAGTTCGGCGGTTCCTCACCAAACCACACGCACTCCCACCACACGATCCAGCCACCACGCTCCTTTGTATCCGCCCACATGAGCAGGAAACGCATGTCCGCATAAAGTACCTGCACACCGGTGTTTTTTAGCAAATTTACTCATAACTGCCGAACCCCGGAAGCAACGGGGATGTCCGCTAGCAGGTGAACAGATGAACAAACGGCGCGACGTCCAGACGATGGAACCCGACGCAGCGCTGAAAAGAAATGGGCTACCACGCCAGGAGAAGACCTGGGGGACCTCAAGCGCACACTCCTGAGTGAGAGCAGCCCACCCGGAACGGCGACACTGGAAAAGGAGCACTGCGCACACGGTGGAGAGAGACCAGTGGCCGCTGGCCGCGGGAGGGAGCGGGGACAGCCGCGCACAGAGGGCGTTCGGGGCAGCGAGACTGGGCCGTGCGCTGTGACGGTGGCCCCGTGTCGTCACCCAGGTGTCCACACCTATGGAAGGCAGCACCCCCAGGCCAACAACGGGCTTTGGGTGATTCGGATGCATCACCGGGGGAGGTCCGTCTTTGCGAACGACAGAAATGACCACCGCGGCGGGTGGCGTTGGTCACGGGGGAGGCCAGGCGCGTGTGGGGATCTCGGCAGCCTCCTCCTCTCCAGGTTATCGTAAACCTAAAACTGCTCTAAAAACAGAAAGTCTTTTTTTGGAAAAGTCATCCCCCTCCCCCTGCAAAATAGCCTTCCTCTTACAGTTGATGTGAGCATGAAGTGTGTTAATAATATTAATAATTAAGAGGAAGACGGGGGTTTCGACCCCCCGGGCACATACAGCAAGGCTCCGTGCATGCCTGTGGCCAGTCACGTCACTGCCAGTGAGACCATTATCTGGGACAGCCAAGGACACGGGACCCCTCGGGCTGCCCCAGGGACCGCATCACCAAAGGTGCCAGGTGCTCTGATGTGCCCTCCAAGGCAAGAATTAGGCAGCAGAGGCCTCTGCCACTGGCAGGACACGGGCACAGATGGGCCGAGGCTCCTGGCCAGTCCCCGGGTCCCCAGGCCCTGGCCGGGGCTGGCAGAGACCACAGGCGGCCCCCCCCCGCAACCCCTGCACCCCCAGCCCGGCACCTACGGCCCCTCCCCCTGCCCAGGGCACCCCACCGCAGAGGCGCCGCTGCTCGTGCAGGAGCTGGGGGCCTGCCCCACATAGCCCCCTGGCTGGAGTCTACCGGGTGTTTGTCGTGCCCCTGGAGCCCCGGCAACTAGGCCACACGCCCCCGGCAGAGATGGAAGCAGCTCTTCCGCTGGCGCCGGCGGAAAAGGAACTCCTTGACAGGCTCGGGGACGCGGGGCGGGCTCAGCACACTCGCCGCACAGGCCCCGCGCACGTTCTCCGTGTCCCTCGGGGGGGCTGCCGTCACAATTAGAGGTGGCCTCCAGTGTGGGGGGCCGCCTCTGAGACCCCCCAGCACACCCCCTGCCCCACGAACAATGCTTGTCGGCGCCTCGTGGAGTACAGGCTCCAGGAGTGAGCGAACCAACGAACTGACAAACGGATGAGAGACGGCACCCTCACCTCCCGCCTCCCTATCAGCACACGGACACCTCTGGACATGAACGAGGCAGAGGGTCTGTGACAAATGACAGCTGTACAGAGGTTTCTGTGACTGTTCCGAATGCAAGTTTGTAACATAAGCTGAATCTCAGAATTAACCCTGCTTGCTGGAAAACCCACATTTCTGGAGAAGGAAAAAACAAGCTCGGAGCATTAGACCACTTGCTGAGCTGGCACAGCCTGCTGGGGGGGGGGGAGGGTGCTCTGAAGCCCTCCCCATCTGTGTGAGTCCCGCCCGCACACCACCTCCAGGCAGCCCCCCCGATGGTGCCAGCACACACAGCTGCCCCTGGCTGGGCAGGGCAACCTGGATTCATCTGACTGTGTCCTTGGAGTCCTTCTGAGCCCGGCAACCAGGCTATAGGCACAGACGCTCTTGCCTTCTCCTCAGGCCCCCGAAACACCACGTCCATCCTGGGACCACAGGACAGCCTTGGGAAACCCTCGTGGAGGAGAGGCGCCCCTCGAGAGCCCTGTCCCTCTCCCCCACAGGCTGAGATGGCGAAGGAGGGAGGATTTACAGCGCTCTGCTGAGCGGGGCCTTTATCTACTTGGCTGTGAATGGAGTCGTGCCGCCCGTCTGAGTCACAGACCAGGAGAGGACAAAGGCAGCTCCCGCAACTTGTACATCAGAGACATCAGGGCCCACAGCCACTTTCTGTTCTCCGAGGGCTGCGCACCATCAGCGGGTCCCCCCGATTTACAGACACCACCACGCCCTGCACCCACGTCAGACCGTAGCGGCTGCAGCTGGTTCCGGGCTGGGCAGCCACCGCTTAAAAACAAATTGCAGCCACAAACCCAGGCGGGTGCGGGGTTCCAGGCTAATGAGATCAAGGGCCCCCCAGACCATCCTGTCCAGGGCTGCCGGCCCCTTTCCTCTGTCCCCTCAGGTGTTAAACCTGGGGAGACAGGAGAGGGAAAATAAAACTAGCAAAACGTCAAAGAGAGGTGCACATACTGATGCCTGAGGGGTCCCCACAGACCAGGGGCTCACTGCCCTTCCAGGCCAGGCCTTCTGACTTGCAAGTCTTCTTTCTGAGGAAGGGTGAGGTCCTACCCCACCAGAGGGGGGTGGGGGTCCTCCCCGGGGTGTCTGTTTTATGTACGCACTTCTGCACATAAAACCGCCCGGGAAAGCGAGGGGGGCTGTCCTAGTTAGAGCGCGACGCTCCTGCGGGCACCTGTGTCCCAGGCGAGCCAGCCCCTGGATGCTGAGAGACTTCGCCCCCACCATCGCTGCCACCCAGCCCCGCGCTGACAACCTCTCAGTCTGCCCCCAGTCGCAGGGCCTGGGGACAGCGGTACCCTTGGAGAATTGCTTTCCTGAGTTCCCCAAGACCACACAGCATTCGGGGACCCGGGGAGCCAAATGCCAAGGCTGCTCGGGAGCCGCAGGCCCCTCTGCCGGCCAAGGGGGTGGCAGGGCTCTGAGTTAAGACGTAGGATCACTTCCTCTTCTTTCTATTCCTTTTTCATTTTTTTTTTTACAGCACGTGACAGGCATCCAGACGAGGGACCCGTACAACTCTAGTGAACTACGCAGCCCAGCTCATTTGCAAAGTGAAATGCAGATTTCTCCAGCTCCCTGGGCCGTACCTCACCCCCCTGCCAGGCCCCAGAAGTTGGGGCTGGCGCTGAGAATCTATTGATTTATGATGATTTCTAAAAAATAAAAATTAAAAAAACCCAAACGGCCAAAGAAACAATCCAGCAAGCATGAAAATCCCAGAGTCTGTCTGTCTCTCTCTTTCTCTCTGTCTCTCTCTTAACTCTGCTGAGGAATAATAAGTGTTAATTTTACACTTCATTTCTCAAAAAAATAATAGGATGTGCTTTTGCTTAAAACCAAGTCAGCCTGCTGGAGCCTTTCAGGCTGAAACTGTGTCAGCCCAAAAGAGGAGCCGAGGGCTTTGTGGGACAGCGCCCCGCAGAGATGACAGCGCCCCGGAACGTCCTCGGCACCGACTTTTGTCTCCGAAAGCATTTGATCCCTGGCAGACACACACTTATTTCCATACAGGTCTTGGGGAAAGCCGGGAGGAGAGAGAGCTGATTACCAGAACCCTGAAGGTGAAGCTCAGGTGGGCCCCGCTGAGGTCAAAGGCACGCCCGGGCACACACTCGGAGGTCATAATTTGCTGCCTGGGAGGGAGGGGGGTGGGCAGGGCATTGTTCCGGAGCCCGGATGCTCCGAGTGACCCACCACCACGGCGGCCTCCACGGGCCAGGCCGGCCCTTCTCGAAGCAAGGACCCCACTCAGGGAAGCTGGCCTGGGAGCGGGGTTGCTCATGCATACTCCCCCTCTAGCAGAGGACCAGTGACCGCTGCCTGTGCTGATGGGGCCCAAGTCTCCTCCTCCAATCAGGGAGCAGTCATTAAGGACACAGATTGAGAGCCAGGAACACCTGGGTTCCATCACTCACTCGCTGTGTGTGCTTGGGTACGTTACTTGCCCTCTCTGAGCGTCAACAGTTCCCACCACCTGGCTGCTCTGCCACAGGACAGCAGTCCTCCCTGCGGCGCTCTTCCCCCAGACCCTCCCCCGCTTCATTCCCATCTGCTCAAATGAGACTTGCTCCAAGAGAAGTCCCCGGACGGAAGCCCAGCTAACACAGCACACAGCCGTCCCTCCTGACGCTGCACCCACCTTCGGCTCCCTTAAACTGTGCCTGCAGCCCCGGTACATTAGAGCTGGCCGCTTTTCCCCAACCAGTTCTCTCTCTCTCTCTCTAACACACACACACACTCACACCCCACAAAAGCGGTTTTGCTCGTTGCTACGTCACCAGAACCTAGAACAGGACCCAGCACGTAGCAGGCACTCGGTAAAGAGGAAATGAGTGATGTGCGTAGAGTACTACCTCGTACAATGCTTGGGACGTGGGGCGAGGGGACCGGTGTGAGCGGGTTACTGTCCACCAGCGGTCTCCAGACTCCCCGCACTCGCCGTCATGGGCACCTCCAAGAACACAGCCATGGGGGGGGGCGGGTCTCCCTCCGCTGACAGGACAAGAGAGAAAAGCTTGGCCCCCACCTGGGACCCAGCAGGCCACCCTCTGCTCCTTAACCACTTGGTCATCCAAAAACAGCGGGGGCGGGGGGCAGCAGCCAGGCCCGCTTGCCGCCCGGCTCCGGGTGACAGGAGGGCTGGGGACTTTGCTAGGCGAGAGGAGAGGGCAGCCCCAGGCCACCAGGGCAAGTCCCTGCATCAGCACAGCCCTGAATGGAAGGAACGCGCGAGCTGCCTCCTTGCTACCAGCTCGGGTAACGAGTCACACTTCAATTCCACGGCTCCGGGGGCTGAGCCCGTGGTGCGCCCAAACTCCGGTTGGGAGAGACCCGTGAGGCCCAGGGCCCAGGCTCAGACACCCACAGAGACGTGGGGACAAGGCAGACAGAGCCCAGGGCCCGACATCCATCCAGGAAAATGAGGAGGTCAGAGGGGACCCCAGGAGGGGACCCCTCCGATGCCCCCCCAACAAATAAGCAACCACGAACAGGTGCAGAGCAGGGACTGGAAACGTGGGCCGTGGGGGAGGGGGGCTCAGCCCTTTGTTCTAAGGAACTAAGACCTTCGGGTGAGCGAGGAGGGCAGATAATCACATCTGGGAAGCCAGCGCGGGCTGCTACTCTATTCATCCGTCATTAAATACCACCAGGACGCGCACCCAGGCAGACCAAGGGGACGGGGAGGATGACATTTGGGCCTGGGGTCGGCATGGGGCAAAGGAGAAAACGCGGTCTCTGGGGGAGCCCTTCGCCAGAGGCCAGGCGGGGACTGGGGAGCGTGTGCAGGGGCAAGGGCTGACCTCGGGACCCCCACACCCCGGCCCTTGAGCAGCTACACTCCTGGTCGCCGGGTGCGGCCCCAGACTAGGCCTGATGTCATCATCACTGGGGAGCTGGTTAGGAATGCAGGCTCTCAGGCCGCACCGGGACCCACAGGGCAAGAACGCACCGCGGTGACTCGGGTGTACACTCAAGCGTGAGGGGCGCTGAGCCCACAAAGGGCTCCCGGGGTGGGGGAGGAGCCGATCAGGCCAGGACCCTGCCGTCACAAGCGGTGCATTCAGAGCCGTCCCACGGCCTTCACCAGGACCCCCCAAAAGGTGAAAGTTTTCTAAGGTTGCTTCTTATCCACACTCCCAAAAACTAAGACGCCAACCAACAGAGAAAAACACTTTCCTATCATCCTGAGTGGGAGGCAGTGGTGTGGGGTGATTTTGGAGGGCTGCTGGGCTGGGGGGCACCCCCGGGCCCCCAAGGCCCAATGCTGGGGCACGGTAGCCCTCCCTCACTCAGGAGCTCTCAGCCTTGCTTGAAGGCTCACCCCACCAGGGCGCCCCCACTTTCCTACTCGGTCCTGCAGAACTGGCTGCGCCCGCTGTCCCCCTCCTTGGGGGCACCTTCCCCAGCCTCTCTGGGCAGGAGGGACCCATCTTGGGTCACCTGTGTTTCGCAGAGGCTTATAAATGAGCTCTGGCAGCCTGGACCGGCCCCCATGGGGGGACCAGAGCCTCTCAGAAACAGAGCCCCGACAATCAAGACAGTCTGAATTCTGAGAGGCCGGGGAGGGATGGCGTGGGCAGTGAACACGTCACCTGGGGAGCTGGGTGCAGTCCTCCGAGGGTTGCCTGAGGTCAGTTGCCATGGCGACGGAGAATGAGCTCAACCTTGTAACTGACCCTTATCTTTTTTTGATCTGTGGGCCACTTGGGGCCAAGACTTGAAATCAACTGGAAAATAATCCGGTCACATATCAGAAAGAAAACTATTTATACTTATTTACCCAGGTGCCCACTGCCACCTCCTTCCACCGCGATGCCGCCATCACAGGTCGGAGCGGAGACCACCGGGCCGGACTGAATCCCCCCCATCTCAGCACAGTGTAGCTGTGTCCACGTGTGGAAACGGTTCCCCTCCCCACCCCCGACCCCCGTTCTCTGTGGCCAGAGCACCTGACCCCTTGCCATCCGACACCCAGTGAAAGCCCACTGAGGCGTGGGCCCTGAGATGTCCCCTCTGCCTGCACTTGGCGTCCTATCAGCCTGGCCCTCTTCCCGGGTGGGACGGGCTCTCCTCCGCCACAGTCCTGTTCCCAGGCAGAGGGGCGCTGCTCTCCACGCCTGGGGCGGGGGTCGAAGGAGCCCGGGGAAGGAAGGCTGAGGCGGGGGGATCAACTGCAGGGAAGGCCTGGCTGGCTCAGCCCCTCCCACGCTGGCCCCAGGGTTCCCGTGGCAGGATGGGCCATCTGGCCAAGGCCAGTCTCCAGGACGCTCTGTCCCAAGTCCCAAGTACTTCGCTCGCTCTTGCTGCTGAAACTCAAATCAGAAGACTCCAGATGGTCCCACTGACCGACTGCTCCCAAGAGCCCCGTCAGATGGATCTTAGCTAGGGGTCAGTTAATCCTGAGGACGATTCTGGGTAAAGCCCCCTTGAGATCACCCATCACAGCCAAGAGGACAGCTCACTGACCGCCCGCCCCCTGCTCACCCCGTTCCAATAAGACGAGAACCTTCCGGCCAGGGAAGAGCGCCACAGCTGCGAACTAGGAAGCTGGAGGAAGTTCCTGGCTCCCCCGGGCCTCAGAGCGGCACTGGGCTGAGCACGGACCCCTGCAGGCCTCAGTCTCCTTGCCTGTGAAGTGGGGAGAGAGCTGTCCCTCACGGGGCTGGAACACAGGGAGCGAGAGCAAGGTGAGGAAATCCGACCACAGTGCTCCCGTCACTGCGACTCCGCGATCTCGGACAGGACTTTGCCCTGAACCGCCAAGGCCAAGGCCATGCGGACTGTGTGCGCAAGCCCTCGCGGGCTCATGGCGCCGTGGAATCCACGCCGTCACTGTGTAAGGGGCCCTCAGACAGGGTTCTCGGTCTGTGTCACGTCCGTCTGTGAACGCCCAGTCCCTTTCCTCGGCGCCGTGCTCTTCCGCCTCAGGACCACTCCCCACATTTGCAACGGCAGACCTTGTACCCAGATTTCAAACCACTTTCTCCAAATGTGGCTTGCAGCAGCCCCCCATTTCTGGTCACCCCTCTGATGTTCCCACGACCAAAGTTTCCTTTTTTTTTTTTGGTTGATCTTCTCCTTATTCCACTCTCTTAAAAACTCAGTGGGATCTCCACGGAGGTCAAGGGCAGGGCCTGAGACAAGGGCATGGCGCAGGTTCATGTGCGGCCTCTGGCCTTTCTCACGGCCGGGCCCCTGATGGAGGGGATTCCTTCCATCGCTCCGGCCTGCTGGAGCACTGCCGGGGAAGCCGCCTCGAGGCACCAGCAGCCCCGACGGCTAAAGAGAAAATGCACGCCCTTTGCAGAGGGTCTGCTTACCAACTTCTTTGAGTCCCGGGCCCCTCAGCAACCCAACCGTTTGTGACATTCAGGACATGATGACTGGCTGTCTTTGGCAAAAGACAACCAGGCCCTGGACACGTCCCCAAGAGACGGGAGGAGCCCTTCTCCGCCCCTTCATGGCGAAAGAGGGGGACGGATGGAGTGAATAGCCCAGTCAAGCAGACAGACCGGTGGCCCTTCACCAGGAACACAGAGGAGAGAGAACTCTTGGAGTTCTAAAGATTTTAGCACTTTCCTGCCTCCAAACGTCTAGAACTTGAGACTTTCAGGGCTTAAAACACCCTCCTGAAGAAGTCCCCTTCCACCTGCAAAGGCCCAGAGCCCTCCGAGCATGACGAGCCCACCACATTCCCCAGGACCCGCTCAGTGAGAACAAGGAGCTGATTGGTCCTCGGTCCTTAACACACCGAGCACCTACTGACGGATACCACGGGTCTTCAGGTTCGCGTTTTCCACAACAAGGCAACTACTGGAAAAATCCAGCCCACTAATAATCCTCCGATTAACGGCCTCTAATAACATGCAATTAATGTGACGGGCAGGCTGCAAAACCCTTATTGTCACCGACCCTGCCAGGGACGCACGAGTTAGGAGCCCTGTTTCTGCTACAGTGGGGTTTGTCTGCGCTGACTTCATCCCCCACCCCCACGCCCCCGCCCAGATCATTTTCTAAAAAGGAGCCATGGCCACACGGCCACGAGCCAAAGAGCCACCCGCACGTCCAGACCCAAGGCGCCCACGCAGAAGGCAGGCAGCACCAGTTTACAGAAGCGTTCCACCCCAGCAGACGCAGGATTGCCCCGCAGTTCCGAATGCTTAAAGTGGAGAGGCCCAGCACTCAACGGTAACGCATCCCATCGTCCTCTCCGCCCATGCCAACTGGCCCCCGGGCACCCCAACTGTCAGCGGCAGCCTGGGCAAAAGGCAGTGACAAGACTGGAAAATCACGACCGGTTTCTGCAGAAAGACCTGCACTGTCCGGTAGGGAACTTATGAGCCTCATACGGCTACTTGACCCACATTAACTCGTTAAAGGCCATACAAATTCTGTCCCACTTTTCAAAGGCTCCACGGCAACGTGGCTTGCGATAACCATCCCGGCCGGCACGGCGTAGATGTCTCCACTGCGGCACAAGATCAAGGACAGTGGCTCAGAGTCCGGCCTCATTCAATGCCGGGACCGGCCCCTGCCACAGTGTGGGGCGCAGAGCAGGCCCTGACGACATCCTCGCTGGACCATGGGGCGCGTTTCAAAACGCCGCAGAGAACACCTCATCTCTTTCGTCTGTGAACACGGGTAGCGACTTCCCTGTGTGGGAAACTGCTTGGGTGTGACCGACTCCAACCTCCCACGTCCACCTCTACTCAGGTAATTATGCTCAGCCCGGGGCAGGTACTCAGGAGTAACGAAGTTTCTCCGAAGGGTGTAACTGAGAGCCACAGAGCCCCCCATGTGTCCCCGGCTCCCTGAGAAACGTCTGCAGGTCAGCACAGAGGATGCAGGCTGGCGGTCAAGGCCGGGAGAGAGGGTTTCCCGCCCGGAAGCAGGCTCAGCCCTGCTGCTTGGGGAGGACGGAACCTGAACGCTCGCGTTTGGGTGGTCTTCGAGTTTGGGTGGTCTCTGCGTTCTGTGTCTGCAGCTACGGCTCCAAGAGTGGGATGTTGGCTGAGACCCGAGTAAAATGAAAGTTGAAGCTGAAATTGGAAATTTTAAAGCAACGTGGAATAAATGAGCTCAAACGCATGCCACACACCCTCAGGTTGTCCCCGTTGCCAGCTGAATACCAGCGCTCAGCTGAGGCGGGGGGAGCAGGCTTTCTTCAGTGCCGCTGAAAAGCCACCAGAGAGAGCGGGGCTCAGGGCTGCACGCGTCTCCCCGCCCCCTCCCCAGCCACCCCTCCCCAAACGGCACCTCCCTGAGGGCAGACACAGGGAGCCTCCTTCCCGTCTTCCTTCACCAGACTGGCCCAGGGAGCAGAGCAGCTGCCATCGGCTCCGATGAGAGGCCAGCAGCTCGAGACCCGAGACCCGCGCCCCGCCCCACGGCAGGACAGCGCCCCTCTGCGCCGCTCTGCTGCCCTCTGCCTTCTCCCTTCTTGGAAAGGACACCTTACTAGCTACCTTCGTAAAAAACTGCAGCCAACACCTGGGAATTCACCCTTGACTGTCCGACCCCCAACCCTGTGGCCGGAAGGCCCAGGCCTCCCCTGACCACACCCCTGCTTTCCGCCACACCAGCCACGCCAGCCTCCTCGCTCTCATTCCATGCTCACTCCTGACTCTGTGCCTTTGTTCAAACAGTTCCCAAGGCTTTGCCTTCATCCTTCCAACCACGATTTTCCAAGAGAAAGTCCCGCACCGGCAGGCATTCAAGTCATGTGTTCTGGTTGCACCCAAAGCCATCGGCAGTTACATGAAGAGAACATGCATCTTTCAAAACATCCTGCTCTCTGCTCAAGCTGACCTGACGGTCGGTCACTTGCAACCCAAACGGTCCCAGTTAACAAATTCGGAGGGCAAAACCATGCACAGTTCTCTGCCCTGCCTGGGGGGGGGGGGTGGTCTCTAACAGGGCCGGCGAGCAGGAGGTGCTCCGCAAACGCTCACAGTGGGGTGGGTTACAGGACGCACACCCCAGCCCGTGAGGCGCTGTCCCAGGTGCTGGAGCTCAGCCACGGGCTCTAGGTCCACAGACGCCCTAGCAAGCCAGACCAGTCTGCCCCATGACCCCAGCCCCCAGCAGACTGCTGTCCTCAGGGTGGGCCCAGGCCCCGCTGGCTCGATCGCTGCATGCGGTGGCCCTGCCCACGGAGAGAAGTATACCCTTGGAGTCCGGGCTTGAGCGTCCCACCCGCCACTGTCCAGCTGTGGGACCCTGGGTGAGCACCCCAACCGCCCCGGAGCACAGTCCCCCATCTGCAAAGTGAGGATGGATGTCCAGCTGCTGGGAGGGTGATCGGGGCCCAAAGCATTGTATTTTTGTCACCACCGTTGTCACTGCTGCTACTGACCATCAGGTCCTGCTCTGGGGCGACAGGCCAGCGACACTGTCTGTGGCCCCAAGCTGCTCAGACATAGGACTCTCGGAGGCCAGGTGGGGGCACATGCTGGGTGCCATGGCGTAGTCACCCAGAAGCCCTGAAAACACCCTAATCTGGCCCTTCAGGCACCCCCCCAGGGTGGGGGCGGCAGAGCTCTAAGGGAGGCCGACGGCTGGGGGTCTCTGCAGAGGGAGGGGCTGGCCAGAGCTGGGTGGCCCCACAGCCCTTGGCCCTCCCTGCAGGCCATGCCACAGCCTCGAGACCCAGGGCCCTGCTGTCACCAAAGGACTTGGTCTGGCAGGATGACATCCCCCCCCACCGCCACTGGCTGGGACCACCCACATGCACACCCCTCCACAACCCACTTCGAGGTCCTGCAAATTAAAGGAGTTTTTCGACAGAAAGCGATTCATCCGTCATAGCACAGGCTGTGGGCCCCCCATCCTATCCACAAAGCTAACCTCAGATTCTGGGGGAGAAACCCCGAGCCAATTGAGTTCCCTGCCTTCACCTCACGCTTTAATCACACCCTGAACACGGGGGGCCCGACCCCAACAACAACCTAACATCCAGAAGCCAGATTCTAGACAGCGCCTTGAATTCCGGCCACAGAACCAGGAGTACGTCCCCAGCCACGACTCCCCTGGGCAGAGGCACCGTCGGGCCCTACCCCGGCCCCCGCCCAGACGGCTCCCTCCTCCTCACTCAGATCTGAGAAGAGCAGGAATCCTGTGTGCCTGTCGGTGGGACGAGGGTCCAGCATGAAAGTGGGAGGCCAGGGGGCCTGCTGCCTGGCTCAGGACAAAGAACAGCGCCATGCCTCCCAGGGTGCTGAGCCCTCCCCAGGGACGCCCTCCGCGCAACCAGCCGACAGCCCTCACGCTCCCTCCCTGGCAGGGCTGCGTCTGGCCCACCCACCCTCATGGCCAGCCCCGAGGGGTCCCTGCTCTCCGCGCCGAGAACTAGCCTCCTGCCTCTGCACACACACACCTGCCCCCCTCCCTCTCCTGCAGCCTAGTAAAGTGCCCGGCATTCAGTGGGCACTCAGCTGGAGGGCAGTGCTTGGTCCCTGCCCCAGCCCTCTGGGCCAGTGACAAACGCCTTCTCCGAAGGGACAGTGTTATTGCTTTATTCTAGTCTTCTTCCACCACGCACACAAATAAGTGGAAACAAACAAAACCAGGTACTCGGCACAATCCTATTCGAGTTCCAAAAATAGGGGGAGTGTATGATTACATCCGTGTGTGTGCTTATTGAAAAAACTCCCCCCCAAAACACACACCGAGGTTCAGGGGGTCCTCTCTGGGGGGCAGAATATGCTTTTCTTATGCTTGCTTGGCTGCATTTTCTATTCTTCTGTAATAAGCAAGGCTAGCTTTTTGTAATAAAACAGAATAAAAGCTTTGTAATTAAAAATTTTAATTCCACTGATTAACGATGAAGACAACGGAGGCAATGACGGCGTCCCGTCTTTGGCTTGGCGTCCCCATGTTTGCGGCGAGGCCCTCTGGGTCCCTGCTCCGCGCTTCGTCCCGTGGGCAGCTCGGAGCAGCAGCGTCCCGCTGCGCTCGGCTTCCCACGGCCGCCAGTCCCTGCCTCCGTGGGGGCGATTTGTTGGTCGGGGCCGTGACCCTGGCAGGCCACCTCCCTGTGCCCCTCCCGGCCCCCCCCCCGCCCCGTCTGTAAGATGCAGGCAGAGTTGTGCGAGACACGCAGGCAACGTGTGGGGCCTGGGCTGCACCTGCTGGGCTCTCGCCAACGCTTCCACATGGCCGTGCAGGTGCCCCGGGAAGGTGCGCCCGTCCACACAGGGCGCTGGGACTCATTCAGACGCGCGCCCCACCGTGGAGGGGACACACCCGATATAACCGACGGAGCCAGGGGGTGTGGGGAGATGGACAGAGAGGAGGGAGGTGGGTGTGTGTGGCGGCCGACAGCCTGCTCAGACGTCCTTGGCTCAGAGCTGGGCCCGGCCCCCCAGGGGAGGCGGCCAGTCCGAAGGCTCCTCGGGCCAGATGCAGCCAGCCCGGATCTGCGCCCTCTGTGAGATCGAAGATGACAGGCTCTGGGGGCCGCAGGGGCTGGGTCGCGGGGAACTTGGCAAGGTCAGAGGCAGGAGGCGCAGCTGGGCTCCCAGGGCCCAGAGCCCCGCCCTGGGAGGCGCCCGCCAGGGGCTGCCCTCCGCCCCTCCGGTCTCCGACTCTGGAACTCTCCCGTCTAAGTCTGGGGTCTACTACCACCCCGGCCAGCCCACCGGCTTCCGAGGAGACGGCTGAAAGTGACTCGAAAACCCAATATTGGTATTCTGAATGCTAATCTGACATGGTGGAGTGGGCATGGGGGAGTGTTTATAATCAGCACTCCAATAAGCCCGCAAATGACGCCAGTATTTTATAAGCTTGTTAGAAACAAATCACCCCTCAGCTGATATTTACTTACTGATGAATCATAAAAGGGCTCAACACACAAAGAGAGAATCCAGCAAGAATGTCTTCCTTCAGTCCCATCCCCGCAGCCACGCAGGGAGCCTGAGCCCGC